>JAYKTE010773578.1:5127-17359 GCA_036873565.1 Xipholeptos notoides
TTTTTTAATTTCCTTTTCTAACCCCCCCCCCCAAAAAAAAAAAAAAAACCCGAAAAAGTCAAAACTTTTTTGCTAAACTTTAATTTGATAAGCTTCTGTGAATTTGGAGCCATTGTTAAAATCAGGTAAATTATTCTTCCCATTTTTCAAAGACGGCCTGTGGAATTCTAATGCTATTCAATTATTTCCCATCATTCGTACTCTACTATGCCAACATTAAGTTATCGAAAGACACTTTATTCTTAGGTTTAATCCTTTGCACCCGGAAAAACCTAGCGGAAAAGATGATATGGCCGATATTTCGGTCCTTTGTGGTTTTCTAATAAGATGATTCTGATTAGATAATTGGTAATTTTGCAAATTATTTATCGTCTTTTTTGATAGTTACCAATTTTTCCGTCAGGATCGAATGGGTTAACTATTATAAATTCCATGACATTTGATAATTACAATTTTAGTCTCTGTATCCATTTTTGTGGACTGTTTTCTTCACCTTCATAGTTGTTGGTTCACCACGTTTTGGCCAACTAATCCCCTGGCTTTCTTCAGATGATTAACGGCATCGTTTACGCTGGCAAGACAGCATTTAAAAGTAACTAAAGATCAGGCATTAGTTTTGGAACAACCCGCGTATCTATCGGTCCAAAAGTAATTCCTCCTAGTACATTGAAAACGGTGGTGACTATGTAGAAAAATAAATTCTGATGGAATAAAGGTCGTTCATTTTAATGGTACCCCTCCTAATTTCGTAACGTTTTAATTAACAAAAACACTTAAAAATGTAGGTTGGATTACTTTTTTTACCCTTTTATGAGTTTTATGTATAGCTATTATTTAGTTGTTGATATTTTAAAATCTTACAATCGTTACTCTCTAATTTGCTAACATAGAAGATAAACCTTCAAACCTAAATTAAATGCAGTGTAACTCGGATATAAGAGACTCAGATATAATAGAAACCCTGATAAAAAAAGATACTTCTCTGGTCTCAAAATTAGAGCCTGTGTCTAATTCATATACAAATTAGAAACGGATATAAGAGAAACATGGATATAAAAAACTTATCCTCCGGTCCCGACACTCTCTTATATCGGGGTACACTGTAATTAACAAAATCCTATGAACGAAAACATTCATTTTGAAGATACACAATAAAAACACAAATCTGTTTTCATTATTGCTATTTTAAATGAAAATTGCAGGCCAGAAGTACCTCACGAAGTACCTGGAGCTACTGTGATTGTCAAGTCTGAATCATGCTGCCAGACATATAATATATACTTGGTCGAGCACCAAAGCAAGTCAGGAACAAGGTCAGTTTACGTGTTCATCATATCCCCGGATTTGTAATCATAGATGACATTTATCTAGATTATTTACTCCTTCGAGTTAACGAGCATAATCTGCTCGGGGCAGCTGAAAATGAATAAAATGGTTTTGACTGGGATTTGAACTTGTTTAATTCGATTTTAGAGTTTTTAAATTATTCACTAACTACTTTGTTTTCATGTGGTCAAAGTCTACACCATCAAGCAAGATATGTCCCACTGTTTATCTCTCTTGATATAAAGTGCTTATTGAGTGGACTGTTGGGCCTTTCTTTTCAGACAAAGTGTTCCTAATTTTGGAATATTAAAAAATCAAGAAACATTTTATAATAAAAAGAAAAAGTGAAATAAATTACTCCAACTGGTAACAGATGCAATAAAAATTGTGTATTAGCAGCAGCACTAGCAGCAATAGTAGTGGTAGTAATAATACCAGTAATAATAATCGAAAGGCAACAAGAGGCGTTGGCAGAATCTAGATTCTGCTGATCCTAGGTGTGAAGGCTATATATAGTTGGGTGAAAACTTGAGGAGAAGTGGCCCCATACAGTCTTTGGCTAGGATGGAGCGGATTCTGCTGGGTCATCATCTTGTCACTATGACGGCATGGAAGTGCTGCGTGTGATCGGTATCAGAATTTCAATAATGATAATAATACTCTAAATTCGCGCGGAGAAAGTTTTACCTGAGAAATCAAACAATAACTGAAAATTAGGGTTCTTGTAGCAAATTATGTAATTCAGTTTGCAATTATTCTCCTCTAGGTATAAATGGAATGGCTGGAATGTTAACGGCCATACCCCATACTTATCAGACTCAAAATATTATAAACATATTGGATGCTTTCTACCATTTAGCAAATATTGGTGGCTGATATGTGTGCGTAGGTGTACGTGAGAATAAAATTGTGCGTGTATTTGTGTACTTGGGTGTGTGTTTGTGTGTGTTCACAGAACGGTGTTCACAGATGTCTTTCTTTGAATGTTCCATGGGATATTGAATGAGACGTATACATTTCATAGAAATTAAATTTATATTTTTTGAATATATATTATCATTGTGTGCTGTAGATTGATAAGGCAAAATACACTACGATGTTTTTCTGTGCTTGTCAGATAAAAACAAGTCATTAACGTTGCAGGTGCGTCTGCGAAATCTTTTATTAAGTGTGCATTATTAAAATCTAAACATATTTAATTTATCCTTATGAATATCTATTTATCCAGCGGTATATTTTTCAATCCGATGATATATAAAACAATTCATTTTCTATCTATCTCTCTCTCTCTATATATATATATCTATCTATCTACCGACCTATCTATCTATCTATATATCTACCTATCTATCTACCGACCTATCGTATCGATCAATCGATCGAGGTTTATTTATCTATATATATTTATATACATCTATCTATCTATATATCCCTTCATCCATTTCTCTCTCTCTCTCTCTCTCTCTCTCTCTCTCTCTCTCTCTCTCTCTCTCTGCCTGTGTCTCTTTCTCTCCCTCAATTAATTTCTCTCTCTCTCTCTCTCTCTCTCTCTCTCTCTCTCTCTCTCTCTCTCTCTCTCTCTCTCTGATTGTGTCTCTTTCTCTCAATCAATTAATTTATCTCTCTCATAACATCTATTTTATTGTTTATTTAAATTCCCTAATTCTCTCTATCCCACTTCCCCCTTCTCTCTGTTCCTTTTCTATAAACATTTATCTGTCTGTCTATATTCATCCTTATCTTTCTCTATTTATATATCTCTTAATCTATACATAATATAAGGTTACCAATTCATAAACCTATATATTTTGAACTCTTTTTTATCGATATAATTATTCTATATATTTTTTCATAATTATTTTCTAGCTAGACCTCTCATTTACACTAAAAAGCCCTCAGGTAAGCCTCATAAAATATCCTCATTTGCACACGTTACATATTCTGCCGACTGAAAATTCCGGAGAAAAAAGTATAAGCACACACACATATACACACATACACACACACAAACACACACACACACACACACACACACTCTTTCTCTCTTTCTATCTTAAACACACACATGCAAACACACATACATATATATGTATCTATATATCTATAACAGTAGCATTGTCTTTCTGTCTGTACCAACTTAACGTGTTATTTTTGGTTCTAGAGACTTGAAATTGATAGGTATTTAAAAACTCCAAAAAGAACACGCCCCCCACAAGATAAATATACATCATAGACTACAACAAAAACAAACACGTAAGATAAAAATACACTAAAAACTAACATTTCACTGAAAAAAAATGAGGAATAATCACCAGGCGTTGGCAGAGTCGGAAGACACTGTAAATGGTGGGTTTCGAAGTGGACGCAGAGGGATGAAAAGCCAAGAAAATGTTGCACCAGACAGTCTTTAAATGAAATAGTGCAAAGTCTGATGGAGCTCAGAGGAGATTTGTTGTCACTCTGACTCGAGGTAAAACCACTATTTGCTGTGTGTGCAAGCGCCTGGTGATTAGTATGAGATACAATAATGATAATAATAATAATAATAATAATAATAATAACACCTATCGTGATTGGAGCATTAGGAACAATCCACAAAGACCTGAAAATAAGAGTATGTGACATTTTGATCAATGGTAAAATAAACCCAATGGGATGTTGCACCATACAGTCTTTTAATAGAATGGCGAGGAGCTTGCTGGAAATCATGAGAAGACTTGTTGTCACTCTGACTCCACTAAGAACCACTAGTTGCTGCGTATGCAAGCACTTAGTAATTGTTGTGTGATCTCTATAATAATAATAATAATAATAATAATAATAATAATAAAACAAATTTACATGTTCGAAGACAAGGTGGTGCTTCCTGGAGGCAAATTGACAATTTTGACGCTGTAATATGTTTGCATTTCCTGAAGTTGCGATTGCAGGCTCCACGTCTGCAATCGCAACTTCAGGAAATACAAACATATTGCAGCGTCAAAATTTTCAATTTGCCTCCAGGAAGCACCACCTTGTTGCTATCATGTCTCCGCATGGTGCGAGTGTGAGGACAGGATGCATTAGGGTGAAAACATCAGATGTAACATTATACAGTCTTTTATTTGAATGGAGCGGGTTCTGCAGGAGCCTCACGAGGAGCATGCAAGTGCTGCGTGAGACCAGTGTGAGAATGCAATAATAATATATACAAGCAGGCGAGAAATCGTACGCTTGTATATATGTGCACGTGCAGGCGTGTGTGCGAGCTATATATGGGCATGTATGCACAGGCATTTAAGTATGCGCGTGTGTAAATATGCATGCGTGTAAGTCAAGTCACGTTGGAGACACATGTTCCCGTTAGATCACCAAAGTTAAGCAACGTAGAGCCAGGTCAGTATTTAGATGGGTTATCATAAAGGATTACTAGGAAACGTATTATGCGCTGTACATGGAAATACCCAGGTTAGTGTTTGGGGGCGCGGTTAAACCACTGGAATAGATGCACTCTTGGTCTTTATTGAGACAGACAAGGAAGGGAAACTCTAATGTAAAAAATTGAGGTCCGTTATTCATGTAGCCTGTGGCAAACTATTGAACCGACTGTGTTTTATCAGCAGTTCCAAGAATTGTGGATGGTGCTACACAAGCCTTCACTACTATAAACAAATATCTGTTTGGCAGTATGACAGCTATACTTGCTTTGATGACACTCATACTTTGGAATCGACGGTAGAGGCATCATGCGTGTAGGAGTGTATGTGTTCGTGTTTGCATTTGTGTGTATTTCTGTGTCTGCCTGCGCGTTTGAATGCATAAGTGTAAGCGTAATTGCGAATGAGAGTAAATGTGTGTTTGCGTGTTGTGCGTCAGCATTTTTTTTAGTTTGATCATGTGTCAATATTTATTTGGTGTATTACTTGATGTATTTTAATGAGCGCACTTGAGATTCTTTGTGTTTGTGAATGCACGCGGTTGTGTGTTTGTATGCGCACATGTGTTTGTGTGTGTATTTGAGTAAATGTGTGTTTGTGTGTGTGCGCACGTGTGTTTGTGTCCGTGTGAGATTTAATGTGTGTGCATGTTTTTATGTATATGTTTGTGTGTGTGTGTTTGGATGTGTGTGTTTGGATGGGTGTGTTTGGATGTGTGTGTGTTTATGTGTGTTTGTGTGTGAGTGTGTTTATGTGTGTGCGTTGTTTTTGTGTTTTTTGTGTGTGGTTGTGTGTGTTTTTATGTGTGTATTTTTAACTGCGTGTTTGTATGTTTGTGCGTGTGGGTTTTTGCGTGTGTTTTTGTTTGTGTGTGTGTGTGTGTGTGTGTGTGTGTGTGTGTGTGCGTGCATGTGCCTATATTTGTGTGTGCTTCTCTCTAATTTTCTTTATAGTGGAAGGTTTCCTTCAAAGCAACAAAATAGTGTTGCTTCAGGGTAAAGTCCTCTAAAATAACAACAAAAGAAAAAAGCTGTGTTAGCTTGATGATCAAACACCTTCTTCTTAGCAACACCTGAAACTTCAGATATACACTGATTATTAGTCTTCCTGATTACCCTCAGGACAGTGAAAAACATCGCCCATATCTCACCAGTGGCTTTTTGAAGAATCCTGCGGAATATCTACTACTACAACCACATTGACCTTGTGTGTCTGTCTGAGAAATGGTCTTTGCAAAACTACTTTGCAACTTTTTGATCTATAAACTTGAAATTTGCTATATAGGTTATTCGGACATGTGAAATAAATTTAATTTTGTTTGGGACCGGAAAAATAGCTGCTAATGGCTCAAACTTAAAAAGTTAGATCGTTACGGACCCGTACCGTCCACTGTGTTACATTGGTCATTGAGGAGTCAATGAAACCACAAGTTTACTAAAATAACATTTAGTGTTAAAAAAACGGTAATTTTCTTAGAAAGAAAAAACATCTTTAAATTACAAAAGATAAAAATAACCGCAAAAGAAGCATCAAAACAACCCATGGTGCCCGAGTAAAGCCGAGCAATACTTCAAGTATATATACAAAAGTGACCACGTCTCTCTAGGAACGGTTTCAACCGAGCTACTTTGCCAATCTTTGGTCTAGAAAGTCGATATTCTATGTTTGGAGTTGTTAGACCTGTCGAATAAGTTTATTTAATTTCAAGTCGGAAAAATACATGCTAAGGGATAAAACTTGAACAATTGGATAGTTGGAGGCTAATAACATCATCTGTGTGTGAGCAAAGTTTGTCATTGATTTTCAATATAACCACAGTTGAACAACATAACTTTTGGCTTTTAAAAACACGGGTCTAAAAGAGCACAAAACAAAAGGGGCATCAAAGCAACCCTTAAGAAACGCCGAGCAGTACTTCTAGTTTATACTACTGTAATAAACTAATATCGTTCTTTCTCTCCGCCTGTCTCTTTGTCTCTATCTCTGTTTGTCTATCAAAGACTTCGAGTTAACCAACTTGCTTTCACCTCCTCGCTACCCACCCAGATATTATACCGACCATCAACGATTCAGATGTTAAAATATCAAAAATAAAGATAAGAATAATAGTCCGAAAATTGAATACACAAATAACCGAGCCTCATCTCAAGGATTGCGATGTGAAAATGTAAAAAATAAAATAAAAATGAGATTAGTAGACCAGACATTGAATACACAAAGCCCCAAGGATTGCAATATAGAGATGACAATAATAAAGATGGGAATAATAGTCCGAAGAAAGGAAACACAAATAATCTAGCCTGAGCATAAGGAATGCAATATGGCGATGACAATATTAAAGATGAGAATAATAGTCCAAAAATTAAATAACCAGATGATCTAGCCTAATCTCAAGGATTTAAATATAGAGATGATAATAATAAATATGGTGATTGGAACATAGGATACTGTTGTGGTAGAACATCCCTCGATATAGACTCGGCCGACGCCTATTAATATGAGAACTACCGACGACCCGGGAGAAAGAGTCAGTCCCGAGTTGGCATACGCACGGCTGATCTAACCATGCCACTGTATTTTGTACCTTTATTGAAAACCCAATACATGTTATAACCCTACCATTGCGTCCCTGTTTTTATTGTGACCTAGCAAGTCATAACAGATACACGAATGATATAGCCTCATTCCAAGGATTGCGATGTGAAAATAGCAAAATAAAGGATGAAACTAATAGTCTAAAAATTGGATAGACGAATTATGAAGCCTCATCTCAGGTATTCTTAAAAATATTTATTGTATTTTGTTCCCGATTTTAATTTAACAATCCGATAGAAATAATGCAAACTTTGTTATGCGATAAAACAAAACCAATTTCCAGCTTTTATCGTAAAGTACAAACCAAGTAAATCAAAACAAACAAGTGTATAAAGAGACAGAAACAGTGAAACAGGAGAAAAATAACCAGTCAGCAAACAAGAATACAAATCATTTAGAAATCAAACAAATAATGAAGCAATAAAATTGAAATTGCTTCAAATTCTAAGAATTCTCATCCATCTATTTTCTGTTGATATCTTCAAGTAATCTTAGACGTTACGGTTGGAACCAGTATCTTTGATTCCGTTTACATTCTTCTTCTTAGCGACACCTAAAACTTTTGATTTACACTGATTATTATTTATATTAGTTTACTTGAATGTCCACAGTGTAATGCAAAAGATCGCCCTAATCTCACCTCAGGGTTTTTTGAAGAATCCTTTGGAATAACACAGGAAGTGCAAATTTTCTACTAAGTTGTTGTTGAACAGGAAGAGGTCTCCTAATCTGTTCGGGCTTGGATCAGTTTTCCTGTATTTATAGAGTTTTCGCAATCTCATAGTATTCTGATACACCCAATCCTCACCCACGGGTGTAACACTATTCGAGGACGTTTTTAGCGGAGCAGCTCTCTCTCTTGGTCAGTCGGTGTGAGAGAGTAATTGGTTAGGGGTGGATGTTGAGGAAGGGATGACGTTCACGTCGAAATCCTTAATAGATTCGACTGTTCATGCTAATAGCCGCCGACCAGCTAGTATTCCTAAGTCATCACTCATCCAAGTACTGACCAGTCTCTTCATTGCTTAGCTTCGATGATCTGATGGGAACCGGCGTATCCAACGTAATTTAACTGTGCTATGCAGCTACATTGATAAAAGGTAACTATGCTCGAAGTTAAAGTAGTAACTAATAGCATACGGGTGTAAGTTTGCGCTTTTGCGTACATAGATTGAAGAAGCATGCCCTGTGTTCATCGAGTTCCTTTGTGTTTTGAAAAAGTGAGGAGTTTATTAAATTATATAAACTGTGGAAAATAATCTTATGATATTTCTTAAGTTCGTGGAAGCAATTTTAATATGTAAGGATACTTGCTTAAACCACATAATAAGTAAAACAAAATACGTTCTTATAAGATAATAGTTTTAAAGAAAAAAAGGAAAAGGAAAGAAAGAAAAAGAACCGGAAGTAAACAAACAAATAACAAGAAACAGTTTCCAAAATTTTCCACCAACCCCTCCCAGAGAACCACTTTCACTAACCCCCTGATAATTATATATATATATATATATATATATGGTGACTGCCACTTCTTTACAGAAGACGGCCAACCCTTATAACATGTGCAAGTGTGAATGGGTCCGCATATGGTTCCACATGCCCCCTCCCGACCTGCATTGCTTCCCGCAACATATACATATATATATGTACGTCACGTATATAATAGGGTAGGTCGATTTTGGAACTGTAAAAAGAATAATGCGAGGAAAGTTGCAAAATAACATTGAATATTACCCCAAGTAATATTTTTTTCTTTTAAAAATGTTTGTATTTATTTTCTAGATCAAATTTAAAGACATAATGTTTTGTAGTTTTTGTCGTGATATCGGTGACACCGGAAATATGTAACCATAGAATTAAAATTGCGACTAAAGGAAAAAAAACATAAAGAAATTTATGAAATAATTCATATTTTAAAGTTTTTTTATCCATTTTTATATAAAGTTAAATAAAATGACAAATATTAAAATTGTTTAATTTTCACACTAATATGCAGGCCAAATCTGGCAATATCAAAGATTTTTCAGTGCGTTTTTATTTAAAAACTTTCACACCAAATTAGCCAAAAAAAAGATTCAGATGTAATTTTTGGTATGAGTATTTAATACGTATAGATACAACTTTCGGTGATTTGTTTTTTTTTATTTTAAAAAAAATGAAAAATTGACCTATATTCATATATATATGCATATTTATTTTTAGGCTATTGTATTATCAACCTTATTGATCCTTTTTTTATCTCTGGTCCCGTGTATTATGAAGCCACGTTTTGTCCAGTTTTATCTCTATCATGTGTATTATCAAGCTTTGACTATTTTTGTTTCTAGTACCTTGTATTATCAAGCCTCTTTCGTTTATGTTTTATATCGAGCTTCGTTTATTACCAAGCATCGCCGGCTAATTGTATCTCTAACCCCGTGTATTATCAAGCCTCATCGGGCCCATTTTTATCTCTAACCACGTGTATTATCAAGCTTCATTAGGTACCGCTTTATCTTTTAACTAATGCATGATAAAACCTTATCTCAAGGAATCCACTTTGATGTTTTGTCCGCTGTTGTCCAATACTAAAAATATCATGAAACTCAATGAATAGACAAATATATAGAATGGCAGATCTTTGGTAACTTGATAAATTGTTGCAGGAATAAAGATTCATTTGAAAATAAAAGAGTCCAATGAATGCCTTCACTTGTTGATCCTTCCAACCTTTTGGTCTTTAGGTGGTTGCTCTTATTTTCAGACCCGTTTTGAACCGTAATCAAAAATAAACTGATTGATTAAATCCTTCGGAACCCGCCATTATGATTCACACCTCCAAGTAGGAAAAAAAAAAATTGATAATTTGAAGCTAGAAATAATAAAACGAAGCAAAATGATAGAAAAAAAAAATAATAAAGAAAAACTTCGTAAAAATTAGAAAATTAAAAAAAAAAAAAAGAAGGAAAATGGAGGCTTTTTGAAATGAATTTGATGACAACAAGAATAATAAAAAAATAATTGAAAGATAAAAATTAGTCATGGAACCAAGTAGCCAATAAAAATAGACTGAGTCGGCGAAAGAAGAGGGGGGGAGAAGAAGGAAGATCTTTAACATTATCCTTACAACATCCTAACGTTGTACTCTCATCCAAAAAAAACAAGAATAAAAAAAGGAAAAAAAATAATGATAATAATTAAGATATGAATATATAAAAAGACAAATACGAAAGAAGAATTATTAATCCTCCCCACCCCCCACAAACACAAAAAAAATAAATAAAACAGAAAAAAAAAAACATAACAAAAAAACAAAAAATCGAGAATGGCCGCTATAAACAGAAATAAAATAAAATCAAATTGTCTTGACCAGTTTAATGTCTTTGGCTGACAGTACGAACGGAATAATTTTCCTGCATCCTCCCCCATACACATATGATATAAAAATCAAAATTAACCCCGAATATTCAAAGAAACAAACAATAACAATAAAACAATCTATAGCAACAAAAAACACCACCACCACCACCATAAACAACAACAATAACATCAAGAACAACATTAGCAACAACAACAACAACAAGATAAGCAACAACAACATCAACAACAACAGCAGCAACAACAATAATAATAATAATATTAATAATAATTAGAAGAAGAAGAAGAAGAAGAGGAAGAAGAAGAAGAAGAAGAAGAAGAAGAAAAACCCTAACCCTCATGATGATGATGATGATGAGGAGGAGGAGGAAGAGGAAGAGGGGGATGAGGAGGAGGAGGAGGAGGAGGAGGAGGGGGAGATGAATAGTAATCAAAAACGAACACATTAATCAGCCAAAAACCGTAATTCAGGACAGTTTTTTTTTTCTAATATCTATTAAAATTCCAAGTATGTAAATGCATTCATTGCTTTGAGCGAAATCAAATAAAACTGTTTAACTAAAATGCATTAAATATGATATAATTCCCTAACTATAAATCACAAGAATATATCTATTATTTGAAAGTCTCATTAAAACCATTTTTTAAGTCTCCCCTCCCAAAATAAAAAAAATGGAGGACATCCTTCGTTTTATTCGTGGATTTTCTTCGCTTGCTTTTTATTTGTAAGCATATGATTTGTCTATTAACATATTATATCCCGGTACTCGATACGATCAATTCACGTTGAAGACACCAGTTCCCGTCAGGCCACTGAAGTTAAGCAACATCGAGCCTGGGTGACCATTCATGAATATCAGGTACCGTATCTATACGATCAAGTCACGTTGGAGACACCAATTCCCGTCAGATCACCGAAGTTAAGCAACGTCGAGCCTGGTCAGTAGTTAGATGGGTGACCATTCATGAATATCAGATACCGTATCTATACGATCAAGTCACGTTGAAGACACCGATTTCCGTCAGATCACCTAAGTTAAGCAACGTTGGGCCTGGTAAGTACTCAGATGGGTGACCATTTATGAATGTCAGGTGCCGTATCTTGCGCCGGGACGTGAAAATACCCAGGTTAGTATCTGGGGCCTCAGTTAAAACCACTAGGTCAAAGGAGTAGAGCGACTTAAGCGGTTGATTGGCATGCGTGTTACTTTCTGTTAGCTCCTGCATCCTGTCTTAACTCCAGCCATCTCGACTTCGTCTTGCCACTGGACCCGGCGTATCAGGAAGAGAGAGTGAAGCTTCTCCTGCACAGGTCTTCTTCACTTTAATCAAAGTTCAGCGGAAGTCATGAAATCGCCAGATGTCATTGGTCATCGTCGAGAACGTGGGGCGAACCATTTTTCATTTAGGTCCTCGATCATTTGTTATAAATTGAGGCTTTTGACCAACACAATATAAACAATAATGTCGGCTTATTGGTGTAATATAATGACTGGAATATATACTTTCCAGAGAGTAGTGTATTGGTAGAGTCACAT
>JAYKTE010774688.1:0-17357 GCA_036873565.1 Xipholeptos notoides
TTCTTTGTTTCCTTCTTTTCTTTGTTTCTTTCTTTTCTTTCTTTCCCTTTTTCTTTCTTTCTTTCTCTTCTTTTTTTCTTTCTTTCTCTTCTTTTGTTCTTTCTTTCAATTTTGTTTTGCTTTCTTTTGTTTCTTTGTTTCTTTGTTTCCTTCTTTTCTTTGTTTCTTTCTTTTCTTTCTTTCCCTTTTTCTTTCTTTCTTTCTCTTCTTTTTTTATTTTTATTTTGCTTTCCTTTGTTTCTTTGTTTCCTTCTTTTCTTTGTTTCCTTCTTTTCTTTCTTTCATTTTTTCTTCGTTTAATTTTCCCTTCTTTATTTTTTCCTTCCTTTCTTTCTTTCTTTCCTTTCTCTCTGTCTTTCCTTACATCATTTTACCTTCCCTTTTTTCCTTTCTTTCCTTTCTTTCTTTCCTTTTTTTTTCTTCATTTAATTTTTCCCTTCTTTATTTTTTTTCCTTCCTTTCTTTCCTTTCTCTCTGTCTTTCCTTACTCCATTTTTCCTTCCCTTTTTTCTTTTCTTTGCTTTCTTTCTTTCTTTTAATTCTTCCCTTTCTTCCTTCCTTTCTTTTTTTCTATCTTTGCTTCCTTCATTTTTTCTTCCCTTTCTTCCTTTCTTTCCCTTCTTCTTTTCTTTCATTCCTTTCTTTATTTCTTTATTTCTTTCTTTCTTTCCCTCCTTCATTTTTCTTCCTTTTTTCCTTTCTTTCTTTCTTTCTATATTTCTTTCTTTCATTTTTCCATCCCTTTTTTCCTTTCTTTCTTTCTTTCCTTCATTGTTTGTTCCCTTTTTTCCTTTCTTTCTTTCTTTCTTTTTTTCTTTCATTTCTTTCCTTTTTTTCTATCTTTCCTTCTTTCATTTCTCCTTCCCTTTTTTCCTTTCTTTCCCTTCTTCTTTTCTGTCATTCCTGTCTTTCTTTCTTTCTATCTTTCTCTCCTTCATTTTTCTCCCCTTTCTTCCTGTCTTTCTTTCTTTCTTTCTTTCCTTCACTTTTCTTTCCTTTTTCCTTTCTTTCCTTTCTTCCGTTCTCTTTACTTTCTACATAAGAAATAAGGGCATATCAGAAATGGTCATTTTACATGAAATGTAAATGGATTTTCCTGTATTTTTCTTCCTTCTCTTTCTTTCTTTCTTTTTTCTTTCGTTCATTCGTTCATTTTTTTCATTCTTACTTTCTTTCTTTACATTGTTTCCTTTCTTTCTTTCCTTCATTTTGTCTTGGTTTGTCACAGACGACAACTAAGAAGCGACTCTTAAGGCTTGGCTTCGACTTTGATAATTGACATTGCCCATGTCATCCTTGTCGCCAACCTCTGTTCTTTAGGATGATTGCTTGCCAAGAATGGAGAAAAAATGGGAAGAAGATTGTAGTCAGTAGGGAAGGGGGAGGAGAGGAGTATTATTGTTGTTATTATGTTGTTGTGGCTCATGTTGTTGTTGTTGTTGTTGTTGGTGGTGGTGGTGGTGGTGGTGGTGGCAATTATGTTGTTGTTGTTGTTGTTGTTGGTGGTGGTGGTGGTGGCAATTATGTTGTTGTTGGTGGTGGTGGTGGTGGTGGTGGTGGTGGTGGTGGTGATGGTTGTGGTCGTAGTGATAATGGTGGTGGTAATTACGTTGGTGGTGGTGAGGGTAGTGTTAATGGTGATGGTCATGGTGATGGTGGTGGTGGTGGTAGTGGTGGTGATGGTGGTGGTCCTGGTGGTCGTGGCAATGGTGGCGTTGTTGTTGTTGTTGTTGGTTGTGGTGGTAGTGGTGATGGTGTTGGTGGTGGTGATGGTGGTGGTGGTAGTGGTGATGGTGTTGGTGGTGGTGCTGCCGCTGCCGCTGCCGCTGCTGCTGCCGCTGCCGCTGCTGCTGCCGCTGCCGCTGCCGCTGTCGGTGCTTGGTCGATGTTATGTTAAAGTAGACGTTTACTTAAGAGTAAGAGAAGAGAACCAAGAGACTTTGCCCAAAAATTGACGACGAGACCCAAAAAGTGGTCTGAAAAATGAAGGGATGGATGGATAGATCGGGACATTCGTGCTCTTGCTCTTGCTATTGCTCTTGGCACACTGTGTGTGTGTGTATGTGTGTGTGTGTGTGTATGTGTGTGAGTGTGTGTTTGTGTATGTGTGTATGTGTGTGAGTGTGTATATGTGTGAGTGTGTATATGTGTGAGTGTGTATATGTGTGAGTGTGTATATGTGTGTGTGTGTACATGTGTGTGTGTATGTGTGTGTATGTGAGCGTATGTGTGTGAGTATGTGTGTGAGTATGTGTGTGAGTATGTGTGTGTGTGTGTGAGTGTGTGTGTGTGTGTGTATGTGTGTGTATGTGTGTGTGTATGTGTGTGTATGTGTGTGAGTATGTGTGTATGTGTGTGAGTATGTGTGTGTGTGTATGCGTGTGTGTGTGTGTGTGTGTGTCAGTTCATCTGTCTGTGCGTTAGAGATAGAAAGAAAAGAGGGAAAAGATTAAGGTCTCGTGTGGATGGATACATAAAGTCTCTGTCAGTAGGAAATATTTTCTCTTCAAGTTTTCTTCAATGATAAACAAAGCGACGATCCCATCGAAAATGCTATTTTATTTCTAAAGGCCTTTGATGTCTTTGGCAATTACTTGCATATGAAGATCGGAGGAGAGAACACAACAACACATATTACGGAGCAATCGAAACACAGAACAGGGAAATTGGCTGAGTGTGTGCGCGTTTTTTGTGTGCATTAGAAAGAGAAAGAGGCTCGATTTCTGGAGACTTTTAAGTCTTTTGGGCTCTAAAAGGCCGATATATCGGCTTTGGTGACTTAGCGAACAAGACGAAACGGCCGATATTTCGGCACTTAGTGGTCCTGTAATAGAATGGTTCTGAGATTAGCTAACTGATAATTTTGCTAAATACGTATAGTAAGTATTGTCTTTTTCGCTAGTCACTGCTTTTTACGTCAGAACCCAAAGGGTTCATTCATTGTATACAGGCAGCTTAGATTTAAGTCTAGTCTTCATCTATAAATTATAATTTGAAAAAATATTCAGCATATTTATTTTATAAGATATAAATAATAATCATAAATGCTTTCGAACTAAATGAATAAACACACACACATACATATATAAACAAACACACCCTCACCCATATGTATTCAAACATACTTGATTAAATAAGATGCAGGTTTAATTTCAAACATACTTGATCAGGTTTTAGGTTTTCTTTTTTAATAATTGTATTTGCAATTTTATTTTTAATGTCTAGCAAGATATTTCATGTTAGGAAGCAAAATATATAAATGATATCCGAATCCATTAACAGCGCTTTTGGTGTATCTTTGACGACTTAATTTGGCTGTTTATTTTAGTACTTATTCTATTTCTATTATTGTTGTCATGCATAGTTGTTTTTGACTTGTGTTTATTTTTTATTCATTTATATATGTTTGTGAATTCATGTGGAGAAAATACCACAAACTCCCCAAATAGAAAAATATCAATGTAAGTATTGAAATAAAAAGAAAGCTTGCTCCCTCCCTACCTATGCAACGAGAAAGAATCTTTTACATCGCGCCCTTTCCTCATCAGCTGGCTCGGCGTACTAGTCTTAGAAGCGGATGTTTCGCATAAATTCTTTTTGAATTTTTGTCAGTTTTTACGAATCAAAGTTAATATGAAGAGGCCTAGAATTTTTGTATTAGCAGCGCCCTGCTCAAAACTACTGTCATATTGTTGGCCTTTGCTTTAGATTGTACAGGCACTCTCAATTTTTACATCCTTATAGTAGTGCGACTTTAATAAATTCAATTTGGCTAATAAATACAAAAAGTAGTGCCTATTATTTGCATGACCGTTTCTTCACTGTCAATAAACTGATGCGAATATAAAAATAATTTAAAATCGACAAACATGAAGGATCATTTTTTTCCGGAATCCTCGGTATAAGGCTTGATAAATAGTGTATCAGATTTTTGGACTACTACTGTACTGTACTTATCACATCGACCAAAACGTTTTGAAGGTAGCAATAATAAAGATGGGGATAAAAGCCTGAACATTCGATACACGAATGAACTGTTCAGAAATATTAGTCAATATTTGTTAAAACTGTTTTTAAAAAACAGTATGCTAATTTAGCTGGCTACAAGCTTTTAATTTTTGTATATGATAAATTGGAAGATCATGATCACAATAATTTGGGGCAATTTATTTCAATAAAATAAACTAGAGAGCATAACAATTAGATGTCAATTTCTATTTAGAAATCTTAGAGAATATGACATTATACTTCAAGTATGACATTTTGCAAACTATGAGACGTTGTTTCAGTTATTCGTAATTAGTTTGTTAATTTTGTTTTTTACAGCATATCAACCTTTTAGGCCATTTAATGCCGAAAACAATCATTTTTGATAAGTGTTCTTTTGTACACACGTAGTTTTTTTAATATCACAATGGGCACTATTTAATCCATAGCTGGAGGGAATGCAGCGATTCAGATCTTTCCCAAGGGTGTTAGTCCGGAATCACAATCAAACACGAAATATTTTTTATAAAAGAATTGGATAAGCTTAGTCAACTTCGATACAAGGCATTTATCGATCTGATTATCGGTCAAAGATCGAACACTTTAATAAACCAGCGAACCAAGTTTAGTCACCATTACATCACAAAGGATCGTTTTGTTCAGAGTTTTGAATTATAATTATTGATACTATCAAAACTATCCAGACCGACAAAATCTATTTTTCATTTGGTTTTCGGTCAAATTTTGCCCGAACAGAAATTTATCTTAACCCTTTGAACCCTGACTTAGCAAAATTACGAACTAGCCAACCAGAGCTGTTCTATAAGAGGCCATGGGAGGCTGAAATATCGGCCTTTGGACTCGGACTTACCAAAACTCTTAACTAGCCAACCAGAGCTATTCTATAAGAGGACTAGGGAAAGCTAAAATATCGTCCGTGTCGTATTTTGCACTATGTGTCGATATATCGGCCCGTCAGGGTTTCTAAGGGTTGAAAATGAAAAATAGAAGAATATTTGGAAGCACTTTGGAAAAACGCACAATATACACAAACAAACAGCAGCAAAGGAAGAAGAAAAATATAAAGAGAAAATAGTTTGGATTATCGTAATTTAGATTAATGTGAAATCAATGATAAAATAAAATAAAGCCTCCAATTCAAGCAAAGCCCGTCGTGCTTAGGGCCCCCGCAGAACTCGAGATTAAGTTTAATTATGGGACTCCTAGGTTCTGCAGATCTATCTATCTATCTATCTCTTTCTCTCTCTATCCATCTCTGTATCTATCTATCTATCTATCCATCTAATCTTGTATAGAAGACTTGACTAAGGTTGGTGGGCAAAATTTGTACTTTCTGAGTAGAGAGGCCGCAACGCGCATTCTACAGGACCGCAAAAGGAGCATAAAAGCACCCCACGAGCAAGTCCGAACAATTCTTCTAGAATAAGAACGACAAAAAGCACAGATGAAAATGAGCACAAAAGGAGCATAAAAGTAACCCATGAGCAAGGCCAAGTAATACTGCTAGTAGTCAAATAAAACCTGCATTACAAGCCGAGTCCAATTTGAAAAAAAATAGAAGGAGACTTGAAAATTTGATCGATATCTTAGATGTTTAATATTCAAGGGGATTAAAACAAAAAACAAAACAAAAAAAATAGATAGATAGGATAAAAACGAGAAGTCCACTTTTTGCAAGTTGGACTTCAGAATCTTAATACGCGAGTTCGAATCCCAGTCATTCCATTTGCTTTCATATATGGGCTAATGCCCAATGGAAGAGGTATGAATCCCACATTCCCTGCAGCTATGGATTAAATAGTGCCTATTGTGTTATTTAAAAAAAAACTATGTAGGAACCAGAAGACAGTTTAAAAAAGAAAAGATTGTTCTCGGCATTAAAATACCTAAAAGTTTGATATGCCGCAAAACAAAACACAAAAATAAGACAAAAATGAAAACAAAAAACCAAAAAAATTATGAACCTCAATCTTTCTCGCATTATACACAGACAGCTGCTCAGAACAGCCATTAGACCTAGCAAAAGGACAATCTTGTATTTATTCCCCATTTCGCCAAATACCCTTACAATGCAATGGCATGTTCTTCAGAACCCCTCCACAAACATATATATATATATATATATATATAGTTACCACGAATTCAATCACCAACTACGCTAAAAAGAAAAAAAGGTGGCACAAGATGACTAACACATCTATGAAAGAGATGTCTTCTTACTATAGACTGGCAGCCTAGACCGGCGTTGACCGTGCAACTCAGAAAATTCTAGGCTAAAAATAGATATAAATTAACATCAGATTATAACGTTACGATTAAAAGCATAATTTTGCATAACTTATAACCGGGCCGGGCAGCTGTTTCGATTTTATTGGGTCTCATCAATGACATGCAATGTTATCCCCATTCCAAACTCCAAGTGGGACCTGCAGATCACGTCGTGCGAAACAAACGCTTTAACGACTGGCTCGCGACTGATTCATGCTTTCATAACTGCAATTTTCATAGTTTCACTCTTAATAGTAGCGGCGCTATTTCTTTTAGAAGTTAATTTTTTCCATTATCGATTTTCGATACTTATCGAGGGTATTCCGCAACAACACCCATCTAAAAAAACTCCCAGACACAGGAAGTACAACTGTATGAATTTTAAGAAAATCGGCCCAGCAGTTTCAGAGTCTATAGGGAACTAACTTACACTCAAAGTTCCATTTATATATATAAGTTTAGAATACAAAAACATAAAAGTCTTTACAAAGTTATCACAGCACAGCAGTAGTCAGTACAATACAAACATAAATAATCACACCTAAGTATCTGGCTTTTGTACTTACTCTCATATACCTGCCTGCCTAGCTTTGTAAGCACAGAAACATAAAATAAAGGAAAGAATCGTCAAATATTTAATTTAATTTAATTCATGAAAAATAATTAGATAAATGTGTCTCCTCGTTGTCCTAGACCACAGCAGGAAAATATCGTCTTTTTCTTTTCTTAAATAAATATCAGAAAAATGCCGCAGAGGAAGCAAAACCAATAACAGAAATGAACACACACGTACGTGCAGAAGACCTTCAAGAATCACAACACTGATTTCTTCAATATTAAGTACATACGTTTCAAATTTACCTATTAGAATTCGAAAAAATTGGCCAACATATTTTCGAGGATGGTTTAAGCTTTTGTTCCGACAGATTAAAAATTAAATGAAAACTATTTTTCGGGGACAGTTTGTTTTTTTGGTCTATGAAATTATTATTATTATTTTTATTGTTGTTATTACTATTCTTGTTGTTATTGCTATTATCATTATTGTTGTTGTTTTACATTCTCACACTGTGCACTGCACTGAGCTTTCACGCTATTAATGCCCGCTCCCACAACCGCCTTCTCTGAAGTAAAAGCAGTGGAAATTGTGTATAGAATCATTGGAAATTCTTTTGTTAACTTTCCCAAGCGAAATTTGGTTGGATTAATTTATCAAATTAGATACTGAAATTTTGGCTAGCTTTGTCCCAAAATCAAAATTCAAGTTTCTATTTATTGCAACATCAACAATATTGACTGCCATCAACGAGTTCTTTTTTTAAATTAAATTTGGTGTTGTTATTATTGAATTTTTCCAAATGTGCAACATCTGCGCTTGGATAAAAATAGTATGACGTTCAGGGGAGTATTGGCACTGGTTTGACTATTATTCATTCCATCTAAGGTTGGTCACAGAATGTAAAGGTATATTTGGTCTTGTAATTATTCAATTTTTCCAAATGTGCAACATCTGCGATTGGAGAACAATAATATGACGTTCAGGGAAGTACTGACACTGGTTTGAATATTGTTTTCTTTCATCTAGTGTTGGTCATAAAATGTAAAGGTGGAGCGATAAAGACCTTTGGATCCGCACCCTTAGGCCCTTATACTCGATCTGTATCTTCAGTCTTATCTTTTCATTGTTGTTTATTTTATTATATAATTAAATAATTTAGTTTTGTTTTCCCCTTTCAATCATGTTTCGTAAACTTGTCTGATTGAATGTAGAAAAAGGCAAATCTGTAAAAGTCTATTCAATTCTAGTCGTAATTTGTACGACGATTAACGAATGAATAAATAAGAATAAGATGAAACATAAGTATTAAAACAAAGATAGATCATTATCAAAATAAATTTGTGTGTAAATGTAAAGAGAAACTTGACAGCAAGCTATATTGCTTAATTTTGTGATTAGAGTTTAAATTTTTCGGCTCAATATAGGCCGTCTTATCACCAGACAAAAAAAAATCACATTTAAATATTGTGTATAAAATCATAAGAAAATTTTCTGTAACTTTTCCCAAGCGAAATTTAGTTGAATTAATTTATTCATTATTTTAATCTTCATCTAAAACTTGGATACTGACATTTTAGTTTGCTTTGTTGCAAAATCTGACCAATTACAATTCAGCTTTTTATTGACTTCGATAATATTTACTGCATCAATTATGATTTTATTAAAAGTATGATGTTCAGGGTAGTATTGGGATTGGTTTGCCTATTTTTGATCTTCCACTCTAACTGTAGGTCACAGAATGAAAACATTCAACTGATAAAGACCTTTGGGTCTACAGCCTTATAAAAAGAACTCGGGACTGAAATCTAGCTAAGGATGGTTTGACTACTTTGAATGTTGTTAACTATAGCTTTGTGATAGGCGTCAACTATGTATGTATGTATTATTATATGAGTATGTGTGTGCGTTTGTGCACGCTTTACATACGCACTGTGTTATTCATATGTTTAAAGAAGCGATCAAGTATTTAAGATTTGCAACCCAAGCGTTTAACGAGAGCTGGAAGTGATTCATTTGGAATAGATTGAAACTGATTGAGACATTATTGGTGAACAATTTGCCCCGAACATTTTTATGATTGAACGTGACTTTGCCATCATATATTTTGATTAGGATTTGCGATTCTAAGTAAAAATGGGTCTACGAGCAACGAGCAGCCAAGTATCAATAAAGACAGAATATAGTCAGGAGTTAAATAATATATTGAAACAATTTTTACCTATCAATCTCCATGGGTTATTTAAAGTCAGTTATGTCTTTAATTGGAGTTCTTTATTTTTCTTAATTCAGATCTTATATATTTTCAGTTCCTTCGGGAATTTAAAGACATTCTCCGTATTAGTGCATTCAAATAATTTTTTTTTTCGTATTGTTAATGTTGAAGAAAAACTTCCGGAAACATTTATCTCTGTTTTTATAGATATTGAATGTGTATCGAAAAACTGATAGAAATCAATATCGTTAATATTGAATAAATCCCAACAGCCACACATTCACTGTAAAAAGCAATAACATGCATTTATAATGTGTTTCTTTCATGGAAGTTTTTGTCTAAGTGTAAGTGCAAGCCTGTGTGTGTGTGTGTGTGTTATATCGATAATTATTTGTGACATAAGTACGTACGTAGTATAAATGAATTGCAAGTTCAAACGTGAGAAAGCGTTTTGTATGCAATATACACAATTATTTGTTTTTATGCGATCATTTAATCGTTATCGGGAATGAGTGTTTTGTTGAGTCTGTAAAGAAAAAGCTATTGTTATAAGTTATTGTTCAGATTTTTTGTTTTTCTACAGTAGGCACGCGTTTTGCGTGTGTGTTTGAATACGCACATTTATTCTAGGCGCTTTGCTTCTTCCCCCAGTGATTATGTATGGCATGAGTGGGGAGTTCGATTTTTATATAGCACCCCACTCCAGACTAAGGATTTTAGACCAAAATTAAAATGACTTACAAAGTTTGTGTATCATTAGGCTAATGACACAAGCTATATTGCAATTATCTATAGTAGACAGTTGTCTTTAATGTGTGTGTAAACGTTTTTATTCGCAGATTTAAGTGTTGTTTTTGTGATCAGAAATAATTAATAATATTCAGGAAAGTAATAATGATGATTCATTTTCAGTGAAAAATATTATTATTAACACTACTACCACTAATGATGTTGATGATGTTAACTTGTACTTTCGTTATTTTGAAAACCATAAATTGATTTTCATTTGGGATCATTTGAATTCCATTAGTGAATAAGGGATATTATTACATTTGAAAAAGAAAATATATATTATGAATAGAATTAGGAGACATTTCTATCTATCTATCTATTTATATATATATATATATATGTCTGTCTTTCTGTCTGTATGTCTGTCTATCTAAATATCTATCCAAATATTTATCTACCTATCTATACATATATCTATCTATTCAAATGCCTATTTATCTATAGATCTATCTATTTATCTATACATCTATCAACCCATCAAGATATCTCTATCTATCTATCTATCCATACATCCATCGAAATATCTATCTAGTTATGTATCTTTCGGCCAGTCTGTCTATCTATCCAAATATGTATCTATCTACTTATCTATCCATCCGTCTATACATTCAGCTATACATTCATCCATCAATCCATCCATCCATTTATCTATCCACCCGTCTATCCATCCATCCATCCATCCATTTAAATATATGTCTATCGATTAATCGACCTATCCAGCACATACACAAGATCACTCTTTTGTTTTGCTCAGAAACCATTTATTTATAAAACTTTTGGTTTTTCACAGCACTCTCAAACCATTAGCATTCATTGTTATATATTGACAACGGATAATAGTTAAAGTCTTAGTATTCCTCTTTATTATTACTAGGTTCTTTCGTATCGTTTATACATAATCGATATACTATCGAAACTACATATTGGTAATATATTTTTGAATGTTTAAGTTTGTTGGTATAATCTTAATTTAAAGATGTTTAGTTATAATTTAATTTACAGTAGAAAAAACCCAATAAGGATCAAATAGATGGATAGATATCAATGGACAGAGATAGTTATATTGAATAAAAATATATTGAGAAATAGAGAGAGATATATAGATAGATATGTATCAATGGACGGGGATAGAGAGTTATACATTCAGACCAACACACACAGAGACATAAACATACACACACATATATATACATATATATAGCCTATATAATATATATACATAGATAGTCAAACCAACAAATATATATATATATACATTGGATAGATAGATAGATGGATGGATGGAAAGATGGATGGATGATGGATAGATAGATAGATAGACAGACCTGAATATAATACACAGATATATAGAGGAATATATAGATAGGAGAAATAGATAGATAGATAGAAAGAGAGGAAGAGAGAGGGGGGATATAAATAGATAGAGAGATATGAGGAATATTTCTAATAGTTAATTTGCATGTTTTATAAAGTGTTTAGTCTCACGAAATGGACCATAAACGTTTTGTAATAATATTTGCAATTGCATTTTGTCTGCCTGCCTGCAATACTTAGGGAAAAAAAAGAGAGAAGTGTTTTGTCGGGACACTTTTACTGATTACAAGAAACTTGAATGTCATTGCACGAGTGAAAGAATTTAACAAGGAACATAAACAATCCAAACAGGAAAAAAAGGTATTGGAAATCAAATTGAGATTTTATCAGCAAGAAACAGAAACAGCGCCCCCTACCAGCTGCACTGTCACAAAACTATGCGTTTATTGAACAAACCAGGAAATATTTTTACGCTTCACTGGACATTAAACTTTTTTCTGATTAAGAATAAAACCCAAAAGATATTCTCGTCTTATATGATGCTTCCCGGCGCCCAACCGCTGATCGATATTAAAGAAATAAAAGCAAACAAAACCACTTGTGAACCATTAAATTTGAATTTGATGATAATAATAGGCCGATTTATTTTATCTTGTCTTTGTGTACAAACAAAATACAAATTACAGTTTTTTAAAATTTGCAGGCTTTAGTTTGGAACTTGACCGACCATTATGAAGCCCTCCCTCCCTTGTCCTTTACAAAATATCCCATTATGAATAATGAAATAAATTGGAATAAATTGGTTGTATAGTTGTTTTTGTTAGAAATGAATGCATGATTTTTGGCACTGACTGAATCTGCTCTGATCAAATATCACCAATTTTAGAATTGTACCACGAATTGTACCCAACAACATAAACATATATATATATATAAGCAAAATAAAGCGCTTTAAAACCTAATCATTGATTAAAAAAGATAGATCAACCAAATGTATATTAGTGAAATGAATGAAAACACTTACCTTTTTATATCTAAATGTATATTTGTTATTAAACACTCGATCTTTTTTCTAAGTCCCAAATTATTTTTTTTAGAATGTGAGACTTTCTTAAAATTAATAATCCATTTTAGGTAGTAGGCTCCGTGAATTTATGTTGCAAACAGAAATATGTAGAAATCAACTGCTACCATAGAAAGAAAATCCAAAAAGCTGTGTAATATCGACTAGCTGGTCGTGCCATCAAGAGCAAACCGAGATGAACACATGTTAGAAGCTAGCTTCTTAACAGAGCGCACTCCTTTCTAATGTGTGCGTGTGTGAATGGATATTGGTTTGTGTGAGAGAGGCATGATGCGTGTAGAAGTAAGTCTATATCAGCCTTCTACATGACAAACATTGTGTAAAGGTTTTACGTTGTGTGTGCGTGTGCTTGTGTGTGTATGAGTGTGTTCATCTTTAATTGTGATTATAGTTCATTTACAGTAAGCTCTAAATTGTAAAATGCAAACATGCGTGGTCGTACGTGTGTGTGCATGCGAACGGAACGGGTGGTCGGTCGGTCGGTTGAAGGTGCGTTTGCTACTAAGAGAGGAAGAGAGAGGGAGGGAATAATCAAAAAGAAGAGGAGAGGATTGGTCTTTTAAAAAGAGAAGAACATGACGAAATGTGAGGATGGAAAAAGGGGGTGGGACAAAGACTGGCGTAAAAAAAAAGAGAGAGAGAAAGAAAGAAAGAAACATAAAGAGAAGAGAAAGAGAAAGAAACGAAGGATTTTGTCGACAGTAGAAAGCTCTCTATTGGTCCTATACCGAACAAGAGAGGCAGCAGCAGCAGCAGTCACAGCAACCTCCGCCTCTTCTTCATCTGGTTTCTTCTCTCAACTCAACCTCTGCATCATCATCATCACCCAAGCCTACTCCCCAATCTGTACAAAAACTTAACGGGCCCTTCCTCTTTCTTTCCTTATTTCTTTTTTCTGTCCTTCTTCGTCCTTTTTAATCTGTATTTATTTCCCTGCTTCTTTTTCTTCCTGTAGTTATTTTATTTACAGTTACAGTCCACATGGACAGTGAGTACACACACATATACATCGGTGCCAGTGCCTATCGCTCCTTTTCCACGGTCCTTCTTTTTATACAGAAAAACAGTAATAACGGCATCTTTTGAATGAACAGATACTGCCTTCTTTTTCTTGACTCCAATATTTTGTAAAATTACATCACATCCACAACCATTCAGCAATCTCAATCAATTAAAAAAAATCCACATCACAAAACAATTCCAATCTTAAATTTTGTTTTTCTTAATGTTAATTTTCTTCAACGCTCTTGGGAACACATTTTTCTTTACGAGTTATTTAAAAAACATAGCCTTTCTGTTTCTGTTCAATTCTAGCTCTTTCTTACTTTTTGCTCTTTTATAGCTACGACTACATACATGTTCCGTCTTTCCTGTGTAACTGTTTGTATGGTTTTTAAATATCGAACTTCTCCCAAAATAATCAACGCATTTCGTCTTTTCCACTTGACGCATTAATTTATGTTTTCTTAATAACAAATTTCACCCTATTTCCATAGGTCTTGTAAATAAATTATCATTTCTTATTTTACAAAGTAATTCTCCGCTTTTTTAAATCTGTGTCTGACTCACATACTCATACTTATTTGAGGAAATACTTACTTAATCGTTAGATTTATCGTGTCTTAAGTGTCCACACACACACACCAGTTTCCTTTTATAAAGTACTTTACTTATCAACTTTTTTTTGCCGCAGCGATAGCAGTGCAGTGCGTAGAAATAATTAACCACCATTACATAAACATGCAAATTAAACGCACAAAACTATATGTTTATTGTTTTTGTTGTGTATTCATGTTCTTTCAATACATACTAAAATAAATCATTAAAGTGTTTTAAAAACTTAAAACATTTAATAGCTTGATTTTCATTGTTTAGATGGTGTATTTATTCAATATGCACTTCTAAAATAAACCATTAAAGTGTTTTAAAAACTTATAAAATTTAATTTCTTGATTTTTTTAAATCATAAAAAACACGCTTCTGTAGAAATTGCATAGTGCAATTTTTAATGTAATGAAATGCATTAGATTTTAAAATTTTAAAATTTTTAGAATTATAAATTTCTACACACTGTTACCGCAATCGGCAGCAACTAACAATGACAAACATCTGAAATGCCAATTGACTTTTTGTTTAAAAGCAACCCACAAACTAAAAGCAAGCAAATTTCGGCCTCGTTATCTCTATTCTTTTTTTCTTTTCACTTTTGTTTGGATCCCTTACCTGAGTGAGTAGTCGTTATGTGACATCCTACAAAATTGTCTTCTTTTTAAAGAACAAGAAAATATATATAATTCTGTGTCTTTTACTCAAGAGTCAGTTTATGTTTGATTTACTTTTGGTATATTTTACAGTAGCGTCTCTGGATGATGATCGATCGAACCATGACAAAACTTAACTGCTGTAAAGTAAGAAATGCCTTTAATAAACAAACAGACTGTTTCTATTTCACAATTTGGTGTGGCTGAGTTCCCACTACTTCGTATTATTAGTTAGTTTCTATGATTTTTACTGGTTTTATTATTGAAACCGTTGTGTACGCTTGTGTGGTACTCGTTATTTATCGACATGTTTGTGCGTTTGTAGCACGGACAAAGTTTAAGATTGCATAAATCCCTAAAACTCTTTTTATTGTTCCTTGTCTTAACCTCCCCTCTCTCTTTATGTATATATATATATATATATATATATAATAAAATTGTTCTATTTATTTACACTATCGCAGCACTCAGCAGCTTATCTTAAAGGAAATGCTGGAAATGTCATCCATTAGCATTGAGACACTATTTTCTACTAAACAGCAACCTATCAGAAACCCTATATATACTTGGTCGAGTACCAAACCAAGTTAGGCACAAGGCCAGTTTTATGTGCTTAATATATTCCCCTGCATTTAATGACTTTACTCTCATTGAGTTAACAGTTCCCTTCTACCCGGGTTTCGGAATCAGTTTTGTCCCTCGTTTTGATGAGTTACTCTCACTGAGTTGACGTGTCTCATCCACTTGGGATTGTGAAATCAGTGTTATCCCTATACCTAAATGAGTTACTCTCCTGTGTTAACGAGTTTTTTTGCCCTCCTGAGGCAGAGAAACGTGAATTTAATGATTTTGACCGGGATTTGAACTCGTCAAATACGATTCCAGAGTCCAAGCTTCGACGACCCTTCCACCTTTATCTATCTATCTATCTATATATATATATATATGTTCCGACATTACTCCTGAAGACAGTCGACGAAAGGCGCTTAGAGTTGTATTTTATCATTTTTTTCCTCCTTTGTATATATATTTACATAGTCTTTTTTAAAAAAATAGGAAAAAAATATGCCCCATTTTTACTCAATAATATATATATACAAATATATGTAAATTCCTTTATATCTTTTCTTTATCTTTCAAAACCAATAATTTCTTTAAACGCACTGGGAAGTAGCGAGTATGAAACTCATACGATTCTATTCAAATGTGCCTTTCTGTATAATTTTGATTTTGATGTGCCTTTCTGTATAATTTTGGTTTTGATTTTCTAGTTTCAGTAAAAATTTCACCCGAATTCTTAAGGGAAGTTTTCTCTTTCTTTCTCTCTCTTTTTTTCTCTCTTTCTCTCTCTCTCTCTCTATATATATATATATGTATATATATATATACACCTTACATATTACTTACTGTCACATATATATATCTATACATCTCTACCTTCACAATCAAATGATTTTAGCTTCTTCTGCGATTATTGGCCGCCAATTCGTTTTGCTTTTCTTGTCTCCCTATTGTCGTCACTACCACTGTGCAACTGCATCAACTTCTGAATACTTACTTCTCTCTTTCTTTTTTTTGTTGCTTATATACTCCCCCTCCCCAATTCCTTTTCTTTTCTTTTTTTAACTTACATAATCAAGAAATACCTTCTTGCTCTTTAGTTCTACTTCTTTTTATTTATTTGATTTCTTTTTGATTAAATTTTAATCCTTACGCATAAATGTGTGTGTGTGTGTGTGTTTGTGTGTGTTTAGGTTCCGCCCAAAATTAATTTAGGCAAGAGTCCAAGTTTGTTACTGTATTACAAAGTAGAGTGCTCAATATTATTAAAATAGAGCAGTTATATATAGATGTATATATATACATTCTTTTATTTATAGCTAAATGAATATAGTAAAAATATTTCTTGAAATTAAAGATAAAAATCACATTATTATTTTGTAGTAATAACAATATTAAATAAGATATAACATCGATCAAATTGTTATATATAACTATAAAGAAAATTGTTTGCTTATATTTATTTAACTATAAATAAAGGCAAAACGATTTTCTAAAGATTCAATGAGAGAGTTTGAGTGTAGTTAATCAGCGTAGACACAGGTTTAACGATCTTTGATGACTGTTAGTTTTTTTGCACCGATCATCAGACCAAAAGCTTTTGGGTCTAATGATCGCATGCACAGCTGAGAAACTGACCGTCATCACCAAAGGCCGTTACCATTGACTTAATGTATATATATATATATATATATATATATATATATATACGTGTGTGTGTGTGTGTGTGTGTGTGTGTGTGTGTACGCGCGTTCGTGGCTTTTAAAATTTCGCTTTTCTTTGTTGTTTTAATACATAACTAATCTTAGTCTAATCTATGATCCATAACTCTTATTTTATATTTTTTCTTTTAACTAGAATTTAACCAATAAACAATTATTATTCACATCAGTGTAGAGAACACAGGAAACATGCACATTAATGGCACCTTTTCTCAAGCATTTATTCTTGGACTGGTTTAGAGACTTATAAGTTAGTAGTAGAAGTAGTAGTACGCCATTAACGGACCTTAGATATAAAACTTCACAATTTTTGACACAAGCTTTAAATATTCGCTACCATAAGCTCATGGATTAGAAAATTAAATGATATAAAGGAAAAAGTATTTATCATGTCACACAATTCTTGGTTAAATAAACCGTTTGTTTTCCAAATAAACAAAGAATTACATTAGTAGAAATGGCATTAGAGTAGGCGTAAAGGGTGATAGCTTAGGTGTTTCCAAATGTTTAACCCCCCCCCCACACTAATTTCAAAATGTAAATACAATATATAAAACAAATAATAATAAAAAAGAAT
>JAYKTE010775798.1:0-17355 GCA_036873565.1 Xipholeptos notoides
ATTATAACATTATGAAAAATGCTGTATTTAAATTCTAATTTTTAATTCAAACATTTCCATCTCATTCATTTTTATTTGAAGAAAAATATCTTAGTTTACTGAATTAATTTTAAAAATGTAAACAAAACTTTGACTATACACCGGCGACACACCGCCAAATCCAGCGCCGAAAGGGCCGTGCCGAATGGTCCTCGCGGAATCGTACCGAACCCTATATATATATGTGCATGTGTGTGTGTATATATATATATATATAATGGTCAAGTAACGTTGGAGACACTTCTTCCCATCATATCACCAAAGTTAAGCAACATCGATTCTGGTCAGTACTTAGATGGGTGACCATTAATGAATACCAGGTACGATATCTAGTACCAGGACGTAGATGGGTGACCATTAATGAATACCAGGTACCATATCTTGTGCCAGGACGTGGCAATACCCAGGTTAGTGTTTGGGGGCATGGTTAAAACTCTGGATAGATGCAGCCTTAATCTTATGGTAAGACAGTTGTCTAGAAAAAGTTAAAACTCTGAAGTAAAACCTGATATCTGTTGTTCAAGTAGTTCTTGGCATACCTTGAAACGACTGTGTGTCATTAGCAGTACCTAGAAGTGTTGATAGTACTTAACAAGCTTTCCCCACTATAAACAAATGTCTCTGTGGTAGTCTGACAGCCATGCATGGTTTGATGACACTCATACGTCGAAATCGACAGGAGACTCCATAATAATATATGTATATATATATATATTATGGGCATTTTTCTATATTTCATACATTTTTGCCTAAAAATCTGTCATTTTCATTATTTTCTTTTTATTTGTTTTATGTGTTTCTCAGAAGTTTTTTAATGGATTCTACTTGATGTCAGTTCTGGATTTCTCAACTTTCAAAAACAACTTTCTTTAAACCCTGTCTTAAAAATAAAATGACAGAAAGAAAGAAAAAAGGAAGACAGACAAGAAGAAAATGAAAGAAAGAAAGCTCTTTTATCTGTATTTACATCTATGCCCATTGCCCAACACTACTTTAACCCTCTACCTTTATTTTTCATGTATTCTTTTTCATCTGTCAGTTACTTTACACAAAACCAAATTCTACATTACTCTTACTATAAGCATCAATAGACACATGCATTCAAATATTTTTGTATACATACATTAATATTTACCTAGATACACAGTTGAATGATTTTTCTACTTTACTTTAAATATGTCATTTCCAAGAAATAATTTTATTTATGCTTTTTAGCATGAAACAGTACCAAGGTTGAATGAGTACAAAGCTCTGTTAAGTTGATAGTTTTGTTATTTTCCAAGGAATTATAGATGGAAACCTTTAGCTTTAAAATATCAGATTGGAAAATGGGTGATGTCATTTTACTCTGAAACATGAAAAAAGGCATGAAATTTTGGAGGTACGAGTTGTATTGAATGTTTGGGCTCATTCTCTGCTGGTTAACTTTGGATCTGCCTTAACAGCATCTTTAATGGCTTCTTGATCATTAAACAAAGTATAAAATTATGGAGAGATGGGTTGTAATAGGTTTTAATGAACATTTGAACTAACTCTCTGGTGATTAACTTTGGATCTGTCTCAACAGCATCATTAATAGCTTCTGGATCAATTGATTTTTCTGTTCCCAAACATTGCTGATCTCAAAGGTTAAAATTTCCAGATGAAAACTTTGCAAAAAGACCCTTGGCATTTTCAATCACTCAACACATTCCTCTCATAAACAGTTTAAATGTTTCATGTAGTTTCAACAACTGAAGTGCCTTTTTTGTATCCATAAAGCATATAGTGTCTCAGATGCTCTTCATTGATATCCATTTCTTGAAGCTTAAGGTACGGAAATTAATTAAGCATTACTAATTATTTCATCTGGAAAGTTAAAGATAGTTAAATTGCAATTTTAATTCTAAAAAGCAGTAATTGTATAAGTCTTAAATGGTTGCAATTTGATCAAGCTAGAAAAATGACATAACTTTCTTTCCAACCTAATACAATAGCAATTTAACTAAAAAACACCAATTGTATAAGTCTAAAGAGGTTGCAATGTGATCAAACTAAAAAACATGACATTACTTTCTTTCCAACCAAATAGTTAGCTAAAGGTTAAGTTTCAGTCTTGTGTACATTAAGTGAAACTATAAATATAATGTTTTTGGCTGAGTAAGGCACTAGATAATATTTGTGGCTTTCTTGTAAATTTTTTCCTTGTTTTTACCATATTTTAATCTATAATCTATTGTTTTGAAATGTCTTAATGATTTTCTGATACATTAATTTAGGTTGATATACCTCTATTTTATCACAAGAGAAGTTATAATATAGATAAGGTCACTTTGGACACCCGGCAAGAAACTCAACCATCTTCCCTTGAATTGAGTGTGATGTGTCACCTGGAGGGAAACCCCCTTGAGTGAGAGCTAGCAGGTCTTTAAAACTAGCCTAACACATGAGAGTGCTAGAATAGATTTTAGAGAGCAATGCAATAGTTGATTAAGGGGTCATTATTATAATAGTTAAAGAATTTTATTGTAATATGGAAATCTGTATATGTGGCATTTGCAATTGTGTGTGTATGTGTGTGTGTGTGTTTACTAAATTATTTATTATACAGATTCATTATTTTCTATGAGAGACATGTGTTCTTATTCATGATATAGAATCATTATTTTCAGTGAAAGACAAGTTTTCCTTTCTCTCAAGGAGCGAGAAAGAGTTAGAAAAATGTGTGAGTTTGAAAACATATTGAATTGCAAATTGATGTACATTAGATAAAGTTTCATATCCAGAGATTAATAAATAACAAACAGAAAACAGTTTTTTCTCTATTCATGAAATAAAATGAAATTTATAGAATAAAAAAGAAATTAACAGATAAATTCTTATCGCCACAGTTTCCATGTCTTCTTTTAAGTATACATACACACACATACATACACACACACATATATATATATATATATATATATATATACACAACATAACCCATTTGGAGATTAACTTCAGTTCTTATCAAAATAAAAACAAAATCTATGGTGTTAAGTTCTGAGGTTTCTTTTAACTGACAACAATTATTCAAGCTTCTTATTGCAAAATAACTCGAGAAAACAAAAGGCCCTAATTATAAGCAATCAGTCATATCTATATTGGCCATATTAAAAAACATGAAAATATATCTCAAGACGTTTATACACAAATGCACATATATACAACATAGACAATTTTTTCTGATCTGTTTAAGATTGATAGATTGATTGCTCTATTATGAAATGTTGGGGGCTGGGCTGGAGCTACTTTGAGAGAGCAGCATGCATATGGAAATAAATTTTCACAATCAGGAAAATGCTAGCAACATTTGAAAAAGAAAATAAAAGAAAAAAGAATGCAATTTATCTTAAAAGAAATGCTTACTGACAGGCACATTGAAAGGCAGCAGTCAGATACAAATGTTAGGAATTGTATTAAAATGTATTTTCCAAACATTTGTTTCATGACATAAGCACAAAATGGAATGACCCAAAACAAAAATAAAAACTGGAGATGTTTCAAGACAAGAACCTTACCACGACTTACTTTCAATATTTTCATATTTATTGTTTTTATTTTATTTTATTTATTTTTTCTGGTTGATTTTGTTTTTGTTTCATTATAATATTGCAAGTTCTTCTTTCTTTTTCAAAGAAAAACCAAAAAGACAAAAGATAACTTAAAAATGTAGATGGGATGAAGCATTGGCGTGCTAAACAACATCATGGCCACCCAGAAAATGCACCTTATCATTCCTTTACCCACAAAATGCAACTTGCACCCCCCAACATACTGAAGGCTTCTATCAAAGATTAGATAGATAGATAGATAGATAGATAGATAGATAGATAGATAGATAGATAGATAGAGATAGATGCAGATGGGTTGATACATATATATTTCAACATACAAGTATGATAATAATTTTCCAGTTCATACTAATAATTACTTAAAATTTTTGTGTCCTGTTTTCAACATGGACATGGTAAGAAGTAAGAATACTTTTATTTTCCTAAGTGATGAACAGTTTCTCATTAAATTATTTTGAAACAATTTGGATAAATTATGAGAAGATCATAAGATACCTGAGAAATACAACTCTAGAAATTTGTGTATCAAATTTTCACTATAATCCTCATCTTGATTATTTTTATTATCTTCAATTTTAGCCCTTAAACTCCTTCACCAATGCTTGTACTCCAAAACCTAAGGTGTAACAGATAAACACATTGGGCTTCAAGTGAATATTATCACAATCTGAGGGTTTGAATACCACCCAAACACAGTAGTTAAAAAGAATATATTTCAAGACTAAAACTACTACCTAGTTAGGTTTAATGGATTAAGAACAGTCTGCCCTCATAGATTGAGTTCTGTGAAAGCTCCTGATTATGAAATGAAGCTTGCTGAGTTTGATCACATGAAAAAGGCCAAAAAGTTCACCAGACAAAATATTGTGAAGTTAACCATAATAAAGATGAAGACAATAGTCCAAAAATTTGAGTCACAAAATAGCTACCGTTGAACTGAAAGTTAAAAGATTACCAAAGATAGCATCTAACTTTTGATCTGTGGTGTATAAGTCTGTTATGATGTTCAGTATTGTATGAGTCTCTGGATGTTTGCTAATGTAGGCAATATACATGCATATATACTATAAGCATGTAGAAAACTCTAAAAGAAAAAAATATATATATATGAAAGAAGTATATAGGAGTTGGAATAGCCAGTTTCCTCTATTATATATGATAGACATAAGGGTTGAAAAATGAAGGTAAGGAAGGAAAGCAGCTGTTGGCTCATTGTTTCCTTAAATGATCTTAAGCATACCACAATGATAAATATCAGGGTATGTCGAAGTAAATACATAGAAACAACCAAAATAAAAATGAAATTTCCCCTTATTTATTTCCAGTCAGTTTTTCCCTCCACCTGACCATTGTAATCTGCAACAAATTGTTACTTTTTGGTTAGTTGGCTACAATAAGACACAGGTGGGAAGAAACACCTGATTTCCAACTTGTTTGGTGTTTCATAAAAATGACGAAAATTGACTGATGCAGCCAATAATTGATTTTGACAGTGTCATAATTAAATTTACAGTCCTTTCATTGTCGACTGCACTGACAGTTGACTGTTTTTCCTCAAAAATCTCTGACAGGTAAAAGTAATATTTGGTATGTGTGCTGTACATTATTCTCATTAGATATCATTGTTATCAGTGCAGTAATTTTCTTTTTTATTGAGGAACGAAAGTTGGATATATTTGTCATGGTTGGAGGTATTGATGATCAGGTGGATAAGTATTTTCTTAGTTTTTTATTTTTAATAAAGTGCATGTATATATAAAAATGTATATATAGCATGGGACAAAATGATGAGACACATTTGTATATTCAATTAAAAGCAAATTTGAATAAATAGGTAAAAAGGATTTTTATTTTCTAAATGTATATATAATACTATTTTGTTTATATATTTAGATTTTTATTTAATATGGGATGAGACAAAACAATCTGACACATTTTTATTTCTTAAAAATCACATTGGAATAATTAATAACAAAATTTATCTAATTCCCAAATATACATTGAATGCCATTTTATTTGTACATTTAAAAAATAAAAACGCTTTTGTTATTATTTATTTTAGCTTGTATTTTATTATAGTATTTATTTTTAGCTTGCGTGTGTGTGTATGTGTGTGTGTGTGTGTGTACTATAGGATTAATTTTCTGAATAATAATAATTCTCTTAAAATCATTTGTATTTAGACTTACTAATAGCAAGGGAGATCCAATTGAATTATAATAAACTATAATCAGAATGGTAGCAGAAAATATGAAAATTACACAAGAATGATAGAAAGAAAACCTGGCTATTTTGATTATATGTGTATTTAAGAAAAAAAAATTAATTTTCTTTGGAATATTTTTAACTTATGATCTATTTAAAATATTTATAACTATTTGCAGAATACACATCTTAAAATTGAATAAAAAAATTGAATTTAGTTTATTCTTATACTGACAAGCTATCTTTCTGTCAATTTTTATTATCTTAAAATCTAATTTTCCTGTATTTGAGATATAGAAATAATAATAACTAGCTGGACAAAAATTTCACAGTAATAATCCACCGGATTAGGTGTTCATTTCAAATTAGTGCACAATAGAAGTACACAGTTGCAGAGAAGAAGTGACTGAAAATAAAGAAAAAGGAAGAAAAAAAAACATCTGCTTCTTCCAAATGAATTTGACTCCTCTTTGAATAATTGGACATTTAACTTTTTGTTCAATTAAGTTAAAATAATTATCAAAGAAAAAATGAAGAATTTTAACAAAAGTTGCTTTAATTCATCTTTCTAATCAAAGGCAGTCTACTTGGAAGTCTACTTGGGACAGTGCATAATCAGTCGGGTTTGGAATCATAATACACAAGGCAGAATCCCAATCATTCTATTTGCGGTCACATCTGAACTAATATCAATCCCCACATCCCTTCCAACTATAGATATTCAATAACTATGTGTGAAAAAAAAAACTTTTCTCAAAAATGATTGTTTTTGGCATTAAATGACCTAAAAAGGTTGATATGCCATAAAACAAACAAAATAATCAAAGGCATCATACATATCAGAGGATTTGATTTGCATAGGCAATAAAATTGAACTTCTGGAAATATTTTTATGAAGACCTATATTATAGCCATTCATTAAATTAAATTTAAAAAAATGAATTTACTTATGAAATTAAAATATTAAAAAGAAACTCAGTCATTTATTTGGATTTTAATTGATTATGCTATGTTTGTTTAATTTTAGAGTTGCCATGGTGATAACTAATGATCAAATCAATGATTTGCTAGAAATGACATTATTTTTATGTTGACCAAAATTAACATACTGTCAGCCTCTTTTATTTGATAATATAACATTATAATAACACTGAAAAAATGATTTGATTCAACTTTTAGTCAAACAGTTAAAGTCGATGTGTTGTTTTAGAAAAAGTAGACTAAAATAATTTGTTTGGAAATAGTGCCCAGCATAAAAAATTCCTTGTCATTCTAGAAAAAAAAAGTTGAATAAAGTTTAAATGAATAAACATAAACAAAGGCAGGTAAACAAAACTACCATGTTTGTTTTAAATTTCACTGTTGTTAATAGCAACGTTTTTTTATCCAATTAGAAAAGCAGGACATACATACTAATGTAGCAACTAGAATTAAATATAGATGATAATAATGATCATACACAATTAAACAAAAACAAAATTTTAATTTATTAATTCTAGAAATTTTTAAATAACAAAAAGAAGAAATTGAAGAAACAATTAAAGAAACAATAGAAATATGCATTTTTAGTTAAACTCCCATATAAAAATAAGGAATGACAGATTCGTAAATTTAAAAGTAAACTTTATTTGAATTTGGGAAGTTTGTTGATAGAGTTGAGTGGACCAAATCAAATGCCATGTCCCCACTGAATAAGTGGTAATATTTTCAGATTTTTTATAGATATTTTTTCTCAGAAATGGGCTTAGGAATTAAGTGTGATTCTTTTTTAGATAGATGATGTCTCTTCATGGTAATTGAAAGAAATGACCTTTTAAGGCATTAACTTAAAGGCATTAACACTACAATTGTTTAATTTTGTTTTCACATTGGTTAGAAAATAAATTTAAAATTGGTTCATCAAGGATTATCTGCTTTTTAGAATTTTATTTTTACCAGAAGAATGCATGAAGCCTGTGTATAATGGACATATTAAAACATTTTGTTGATCAATAGGTTAGTATCCGGTTCAGAATATTTATCAATCCCAACAATTCCTCCTGATTTGTGAATATAAAATTTTCGAATAGTTTTCTCAAAATCTAGTCAAATGTTCATCATTTGTTATCAGAGTCTTCAATAAATACAAAAAATCTAATTCTAAAGAAAATAAGTTTCCATAGCAAACTTATTCAATCACATTTGCTATGTTAGTTTGAAGAACTTTTCATTGGAAATCATTTATAAAGAAAAAGAAAAGATAAATAGATCAGGGGACAGGGAGGTATCTTTTGTTTACTGGTATTTACTTTTTATTTGTTTTTTTCTTTATCTATTGTCAACAAATAATTAAATTATGGCCACCATGAAAAGGTCAAAATACTACAGATCTTCTTGGTGACCATGGAGTGAAAAAAAAAATACTTATCACATTTCCTTGGACACATATGATGGATGGAAAGTTTTTGTAATGAGTGATTGAAGAGTGATACAGAGAAGAGAAAATAGGTAAACAAATAAATAAATAAATTTTTATTTGAATTGTAGACATATATCAAACTTATAGAATTCCTAAGCATTGGCCAGGATCATTAATCATAGAAATGTCTGAAGAATTTAGAAATAATTATGATTTAAAAACAAATATATATTTCAAACCAGTGTTATAAAAAAAAATTATGTTTCTTTTTAATATTTTCTTTTCAACTATTTCTTGTTTTCTACCAAGAGGTTTTGTCCTGGGTCTAGTATCTTTATATAAGCCCCTAGTTTTTATCTAAATGTTTTCGGTTTTCATCCAGCAATCTAAAACACAACTAAAACATAAAACTGATTAAAAATATTAAATAACCACCCTGAACTATTGTTTCTGACATCATTAAAGCTACAATGATTCTGATATCATAAAACATCCTTTCAATAAATGGCTTAGGGGTAATGGCTAATTATGACAGGAAATCTGGCTAATCTTTTACCCCTTTCTAAATTAAAGCTACTTTTTTATGTGAAATAACTATTTTAACTGTTTTTTTTGTTTTTATAATTAAAATGGAGAAAAAGGAATAAAAGAAACAAAAACAAAAGACGAAAAATTATTGAACTGATGGAAAAAAAACATCTTAAAAACTATGGAGATTCTCAAATTTTATTGTTTGTTTGTGTTTTTATGGTATATCAACCGTTAGGCCATTTAATGCTGAGAACAATCATTTTTTGGTAAACGTTAGTTTTTGTACACACAGTTTTATTAAATGACACAAATTTCACTATTTGATCTATAGCTGGAAGGAATGTGGTCTCAAATTTTAAGTAACTAAATTTAAACCCCTAGGAAAAGTTTAAAAATATACAAAAAATAGAAAATATAACTGTCCTGATAGAAACTAATAACAAACAAGTACTTCAAACATACCTTCACAATAAATAAGATTCAAATATCGTTAATGATTGTGAAAAATAAATGTAAAATCAATACCCTCGAAAAAAAACCCAGTGAAAAACAATCAATAAATCAATCATTCCAGTCAACACTTAAAGGGGAATAATTGATCACCTCCCAATTAAAAGTATGGAAAGCCCCCTTTGCTTTTAACTTTAGGTTCCTCTTCCTTCTACTCCATCAATAAGTTCAATGTTCCCTCAATTTTTTTCATTTGACACTTGTCGCCTTAAAATAAATGGCAGATCATTTAAAAGAAATGAAATAACATTTTAATTCTTTTAAATTAATTTTACGATGGAATTTATTTTTTATGTTTTTTATGCAAAGTCCTGCAATTTTATACATTTTCGTCCAGAATATAAAAAAATACATATATCTAAGAAGTAAGGTGTTTCAACTTCAATATTTCTTTTTTAAGATTTTTTAAGAAAAGGGAGATAGATATTGAAAATAATTCTAAAATGAATAAAAAATTTGTCATAGCTTTTTTTTCTATAGGACAATTAAGAATTACACTTTAGTGTTAATTTTTAGAAGGAATCTTTAACTTTTCTTAGAAAAAAATACTTTAGTTTATTTATTTTAAGTATGTTTTCTTAAATAAAATCCACAAAATAAAACTCTGCAATTTATTTATATTTTTAGGCACATTTTAAAACATTGGGGGGGTAAAAAGTTTTTAAAAAATGCAAAAGGATATGAGTTTTGACAAATAATATATATTTCATTTAAAAGAGTGTAAAATTTTACATAGACACTGAAAAAAATTTAATAAATTGAAATTAAAGACTATTTTAGACATATTTTTAAAAATTGAAAATTTTTAGCGATTTTCTAATTTTAAAATTCTAATGCATTTCATTATATAAAAAAAAATCCGCCATGAAAACTTTTTTTTACTGATAAATATAATTTCTACAATTTTTTATAAATTACGCATTTATTGAATAAAAAATGTTTAGTAAAACGAATTAGAATAATTAGAAGTGAATCTATTTACTTAAATATAATGTAATCGCTGTTACTAATTAGTGGGGGATATTAATTTTCCGACATTTTCTGTCATACCTAGGTAATGGCTAGGATTAAAAGTATTTTGGCCTAGTTTTGCATCTGACTAGAAAAATTTTCCCCATGGCATAAAATCAATCCATGTAGTTTTGTCAAATATTGTTTGCATTTCTTAAATTTATTGTGTCAGGATTAATGATGAAAGGCTGCAATTTAAACTCAGTTGACTTGATGCCAGCCGCCCTTTCTTTATTTTACGTGTATTAATGCACTACAAAAACCGGGATGCAGTATTTTGTGGCTTTACACTTGTAATATGTAAAAAAAAAATAAAGAAATGTGGTCACTTAAATGGTAAATAAAATACAGTATTAAGGATAGAAAAGATAGGATGAAGGAAATTCACTAATGATATGTTTATAATATTTGGGGTGGGTATCATATGAAAATACTTAAGAAGATAGAAAAGATGAAAGTTAAAAAGAACAGAAACATTGTGAAAGTGTGGAATATGACTGAACTGATTTATAAAAATCTAACAAAAAGTATCAAAAGTATAGCTGATAAAAAAAGGAAAAGGTTGAAAAGAAATATTTCAGCACAAGAAACTAATGATAGAGAAATGGAAAACAATATATAAAAAAGATACGTCTTTAAGTAAAGACCACCACCTAAAAACCCAGCAAAAAACAGACAAAATTGATTTTATTGAGACAGAGCGATAATGGTGTCCTGTGTGTGCAATTTTAAGCTGATGGTTTGAACAAAAAATTGATAAGATTAATATTAAAGGAAATTCAGAATTTTGTTTAGAGATATGGGTTCTTTTTGTCTTAATTCACACTGTCACTGCATTGCTCGTATCTTTTTGTGGAAGCAAAACATCTCCAACTCCACCTTTGTAATTTTCTGTCTTCAACCATTAACATACCCCTCTTCCTTGCTTGTTTATTTTTTTGAATTTTTATTTTTATTTTTGGTAACTACAATGATGTCCTTAGTTTTACCTCCATTATGTATGTCAAATGAGTTTTTAACTTTCTTTCCATCTAAGACTCCCCACACCATTTTGTTGGCAAGTCATTTCACCCTTTTGTAAAAAAAAAATTTGATACTTTTATTTTGGAAGCAACACTCCATTGTCAGTTTTGATAAACATCTTTTTGTAATAATGTGATGAGATTTCCAAGGTTTAATAAATGGTGAGGAATAATAGACAAAAGAGAAAGTATATATGTGGAAAGTAAAGTGAAGGAAACCAAAAAATAAAAATAGATAGATAGGGAGGTGTGTGAATAAATATATTTATTGATTGATAGCTAGATTGATGCAAATTGATAGATGTATAAAAAAAAATTATGGATGGATATATATTAAAAATATGACAAGTTAGATAGACATAAATTAAGAGGAAGAAAGGTAGGGAAAGAAAAATTAAGAAATAAATGAGAAATAAACGAATCTAATAATAAAACAATAATGCAACAAAAATTAATACACTAATAAATAAATAAAAATGTGCACTGAAATGAATTTTTCGTTTAGACTGAAAAAAGTTTGTATATCCATCTTTGCCGAACTGTTTTCCTTATATTGGTTTCACCATGTTTCAGCCTACTAAACTTATGACCTTTATCAGGTATTAGCCATGACCATATAGGAATGTTGAGTCTATGAACTGTATCTCAATGCACTTAGGCTAGCAATGAATAAGGCAGTCTATTTTCATGCCAGGAGTGCGTTTGTCACTCACATCTCTGTTCCCACTCTGAAATCGATAAACCTATGTGACTATGCTGACATTAACAGCATAGGCTTCATAAACATTCAAGAGGCGCCTGGGTTCAATTTTTTCTGCATAGAGGAATTTAATGATGCATGTCTGCTTCTGATGCACATCCATGACACTGGTTGCTTTCTTAGACTCTCACACTGTCAATATCTGCAACAGATAGATAAAACTTTCAGGTTACAAATGCATAAGTTCAGTCATCATAACTATGTCCCCTGATCCATTCAGACAGAATAAAAAAAACATAGGAGTCATTGTTTTTGGAATGACTCTTGTACAATAATACTGGGAATAAATGAATTAGATAATAGTTTTCAAAAGAAAAATAACTTTTGGTTATTGTTCTTTCACTCTAAAGTCAGCTGGACAAGGCATTTGGGGTTCATGGAACATAAAAAATAGAACCATTCATTAATCCTATTTGTAAAAAATATTCATTTATGTTCACACAAGTTTTGAAAAAAGATAATAAAACTTAAAGTTTATTTATTTAATCCATAAGATGAGACCTGATAGTGAGAACTAAGATTCTTAGGAGATAAACTTCAGAGGCATATAGCAACTAAAACAATCATAATACAAGAACATATATTAATAAACACTTTGAAACACAACTAAAAGCTTACAACTGACTAAAAATGTCTAATATCCACCTTGAAGATAGTTAAAGAAGACTGAAAACATTTGGACAAAAACTAAGGGATTATATAAAGACACTAAACCCCAGGAGCAAAACTCTTATTAGAAAACAAGAAAATATTGAAAAGAAATGTAAAAAACTATTTTTAATAACTCTTGTTTAAATTACTACATTCTGCTTAAATATACTAAGTTGAAACATATGTTAATGTATTAACATATTAAACATTTTAATGTGAGTATAAGTATATAAAAGTTAATGGAAAATCAGATTTTCCTTTTTTTTACTAGAGAGATGTTTAGAAGTTTGGCACCCAGAACTTTATTTTTTATTTTTTTACTATTTTATGGTGAATCCTGAAAAAAAAATTCAGAGTAGAAACAAAAAATACAAAGAAAAAAAATATTGGAACTGGAGTAGAACCAAACTGGTGAAGATGGTTACCGAAGGTTAGGACTTGTAAGAAAGGTAAAAAAAAAAAAAATAGATGATAGATGATAAAAAAATGAACAAAAAGAAAACAGAGCAGCGGACTATATATGCCTCACCTTACTGCTTCCACTCCACCCCATCCCCCCAAAAATATATTAAAGGCACACGACAAAAAAAGTAAATTATTGAAAATAGCGGAAATATTTCTAATAGTGAGAGAAAAGTATAATGATCTATTAATATTTTAGTTGCAACTCTGTTTCATATTTTAGTAAATGTATTTTTCCTTTATTGAATTGGAAACTACAGCAGATGATTAGACAATATCCAATTCCTGGACATAGCATTTTTCTGTATCTATTTTTTTTTCTGAGTATCCTAAAGCTCTTAGAGAGAGAACATTTTTTTTTCTTTTTTTTTTTGTAGATGAGATAGATTTGGAAATTCTGCTGTGAAAAATTCAGGTTGAATTAAAGAATGAATGAATGGCTGATGGACATTTACTTACAAAAGAAGATTAAATGGTAAAAAATTAAGTAATGCTGACTGAAGGTAGTAAAAAAAAAGACAATAAATAAAAGAATGGAAGAGAACAAAAAAAATGGAAATAGAAGAAACTGTTAAAAGTATTGTGAAATATAAAAGAGAAAAAGAAATGCAAAAAAATGAGATAAAAAAATTGAAACTATAAAACAAAAAAACAAAAGATGCAGATGAAAAAATTATTAAGAAGCAGGAAATGAATGATGAATTTTTGAACAAAAAAAAATGAAAGAAAAAACGAAAATAAAGAATAATTCAATAAAACAAAAAAATAAATTATTCAAGAGAGGAACAACTGTGGAATGCATCCAAAAGGATTATTTTATGTAGGTTATTTTTTTTTTTTTTAAAGAAGCAAAAACAAAAAAAAAGACTGTAAAAAAAATATAAAAGACAAGAGGGCATATTAACAAGGGAGTTTCTGTGAATTTTTATTGGAAGAAAAAGCCCACCTTTAATTTATCAATAGCATAGGCGTGGCTAAATATTTAACCACATCCCTAAATTTCTCTAGGACAGGGAAGGTTTTCCAAGCAGATGAAATGCTAAATATGAAAAAAAAAATGCACCCTCATTATTTTATTTGGTATTGAGATTTCAAAAATATGATAACATTATGACACTTTAATAAATTCCTACTAACAATAAATATGAATCTATATAACCTTAAAATTTACTGAATAGTGACTTTAACTATCAGTACAATCAGAAACAATTCATTTGTCATGTTGAAATTTTTCAATTTTTATTATTTCAATTTGCATTATTTTTTATTTGATTATTTGATTAATTATATCTCCTTATAAGCCATGTTTTCACTGGATAAAAAATCACTTTCAATAGCCTGTAACAGCAGTGGACGTAAGTTTTTGATAAAATTCAGTATAGAGTGATATAGACCTTTGAGACCTGAGCCTATACTATGACATTTAAGGGGGTATTGGCATTTGTTCGCCTTTTTTTTTTCTTCCACTCTATGTGTAATTCACAGAATAAAAATCCTTAGTGATAAAAACCTTTGGGCCCCATAGCCTATAGTATGATGTTCATGTGCATATGGGGATTTGTTTGCCTATTTGACTTTTTTCCACCCTATGTGTAAGTCACAGAATGAAAAATCTAGAGTGATAAAGATCTCATAGTCTGCAGGCTGTAACTGAATACTTACAATGATAGTTGCTTCATTTAACTTTTAGTTGAATGGAAAGTATTAATAATTATTAATAATATCATAAGGATATAAATTATAATTTATATCCTTATCAAAGTAATATGAAAGATGAACTGGAATTTGATTTTTGTTTTATTCCAAAGTCCATTTTTTTGGTTGCTTGATTATGGCCGTACACACATAACAAGGAAATGCTGTATTCAACATTGTTTGATTCATTGTCTCCCACTCATGTTTGAGTGTCATGTAAATGTTGTCTTGTCCCCTATCTTTGTTGATGTGAAGAGAAGGAAAAAGGCGACAAAGTACCAGTTGCTGTGGATGTTGTTTTTGGATGGTTGTGGCTGCATGACAGCCATGCACATTCACTTGGCCTACATCACTTCCACCACAGCTCAAGAAGGATGAGACATGTGGTTTCCATGATCCAGGTTGCATTGGGCTGCGGGGTACTTGATCTACGAAGGCCTATGTTGCTACCTGCCCAAATGGCGTAAGATTTGATTATATACTTGAATATTTACCTTCATGAAATTTGGTTTTATCTTTATTTTTTTTAATAACCAAATTGATTTAGGAACATCTTGACCCAAAACATTATGCCAACTCAAGAAATATTGATGAAAATTTAATCTAGGTTTTAAGATAAATAAAAACAACTCTTGATTATGTAGGAATCCAAGATGGATTTAATCAAGTCTACTTTGAAGTTAGTTCTTACAAAAAATTAATAAACACTCCATCAAATACAACTGAAATAAAAATGGAAAAAAGGGCTTTTAAACTAAACTACAAAAAGAATTGTAATAAAATAAATAAATAAAGATATAAAATTGAAAGTGGAAAAAAAAGTATTAGTCATTATTTTAATGAATAAATATACAAATAAATAAAGGGCATCTAAACAAGAACTAAAAAAAAGAATTGTAATAAGATAAATAAAGATATGAAAATGGAAAAAAAAAGATTAGTCATTATTTGAATGAACAAATATATAGATAAATAAAGGACTTTTAAACAAAGATTAAAAGAATTGCAATAAAATAAATGGATAAATAAATAAATAAAGATATAAAAGTTTTTAAAAAGTAAAAAAAAACATTGGGGAAGATTAACAAAAGTTTAGTTTTTGGATGTTTTAAATTTTTTATTTTTTTCTTCATTCAATTTGTTTCTGAGATTTTGGGGTTGTTTAAAAAAATGTTTTTTCACTTTTATTTAATGTCATTTTTTTCACAATACTTGAATCCTAGCATGAAGATTGTTTAGAAATAGGTTGTTGATCCTTCAATGCTGAACTCTTCAGAAAATCCTTTATTATTGATTGGAAAAAGAGTTTTCTTTCTTCCTTTTTTTAAAATTGTTTTTACATTCTTTTTTTAGAGTGTCTACTCATATTTAGCCTGATCTTGATGATGTCAGAAACTGACAAACAAATCAGATTAAAACAAACATTTATCTCTAAAGCAATCGAAAAAAAAATCTTAGAAAGCTCACTAATCATTTAAATTTCTGTTTTGATCTCAAAATTTATTTTCCTGTATCGATCTCAGTGAAGTCTCTTTGGTTTTGTGGTAAAGGCTTATTTTAGGGTTTCAAATAGATCTATTGAAATTGTGGTTGGTATTATAATTTTCCCATTGATCTGAATATTTCTTTCTATTTAATAATTTCTTTCTTTAGACATTTCTTTTTCCTTTCTTCCTTTTCTTATTTACCTTTTCCTTCTTTTTTCTTTTCTTTTTCTCTTTCTTTTTTCTCTTTTTTTCGTCTTTTTCTCTTTCTCTCTTTTTATTTTTATTTTTTTTCTCAATCTGTTTTGTCTTTCTTTATTCTGTTGTTATTATTAAATTCTCATAAATGTGCAATATCCGCACTTCAGGGAAAATAGTATGATGTTCAGGGGATAATTGGCATTCTTTGTCGATTTTTTTCTCTCACATTAAGAGAAGTAGGAGAATGAAGAATCTATACTGATACATAGTCCTGTTAAAATACCAACTGACATAAAAAAAAGACCTTTTGGCTATAGACAACATTCTTTCTTTTCTGAGAGAGAAAAGATTATACCTAAAAGTTTAATACCAAGTTACATTTAAAAAAAAGAATGAAAAAAGGTCTTCCCGTAATAAAAATAATCTGGTGCCCAAAGTACAGATTAAAAAGAAAAATTTGGAAGCAAACAATTAAAAAATGAAACTTTACGACAAACAACTCTGAAAAAAAAGGAATAAATAAAAAAGAAAACAAAAAGAAAGATCTTCTACCTTGAATGATTTAATGAAGGTCAATATGCGGTTAAATAAACCAACCAACCAACCAACCTTTGGGCCAACAACCTATTTGTAATGTTTCTAGGTTTTAGAACAGTGTATTGTCAGCAGTTGATGGTGCTATACAAGCCTTCACCACTGAAAATAAATCTTTGTGTGTGTGGCAGTCTGAGAACCATATTCAGTTCCTTGGCACCTATACATCAATATTGATGGAAGAGTCCATCTGATATAT
>JAYKTE010776909.1:0-36441 GCA_036873565.1 Xipholeptos notoides
TACAAAAACTAACGTTTACCAAAAATGATTGTTATCGGCATTAAATGACCTAAAATGGTTGATATGCCGTAAAAACATAAACAAACAAATCCCAAAATTGAAAACTATAGTAAGAAAACAAAATAAACCTCAAAATATTAAAAAGAACAATATAATTTTTTCTATAATATGTTTGTAAAAAATGTATGTAAGTATGTATCTAGGTGTGTATTTATGTGTGTAAATGGCTATATGTTTGAAGTCTGTATCATTCAATTAATAATGTGTGAAAATTTGTGTTTAGACCATGTCAACAGCACTTGGTGATTACTTGTTTCTTGATTCCTAATCATTGATTAAACAATATAGCTAACACAACTGTTTATGCTAACAATTTGTTTATACAAGAAACTATTGACTTAGAAAAAGGGTTCTAAAATGAAATGACAGTAATGATTGAACATCAGAAACCTAAAGTCCTATAGACAATTCTGGAACTAAAAAACCATAAAAGTTAATATGTTGTAGAACAAAGAAATCTATACTTAAAATGTAATCTACCATCACCACTATGCAGTGCTATGCTTAGAAAAATCGCAGCCTTCTTGCAGCATGTGTTTTGCAGCCCCTCTTCCCACAAAATGCAAATTGTGTTGCCCAACATGCTGAAGGCTTCTATCAAAGATTAGATAAATAGGTGGGGAGAGAGAGAGAAATATGCGTTGATAGATATATATTTCAACATACAAGTATGATAATAATTTTCCATTTAATCCTTGTTTTTTCATTACAATAGATTTGCGAAGCCAAGTAGCCTTGAAACCCTAAAAAACTTGCAACCCAACCGCAATTGCACGGTTTGTGGGGGCCCTGCTACCATGAGATTTCAATATCTTCATGAAGCTTTTAAAATGCTGTCTTCCCCCTACCCCCCCAAAAAAACCTATTTTGAGTTTTCCAATTGACTATTATTTAGACCAGTGCTTCTCAACTATCCTTTTATTCATGGAACCCTCCATCTTTTACTTTTTAAATAGACCACTTTATAGCTATTTTTCAACAAAAATCAAAAAAATTCAAGAACTTAATCTTTATTTTTAAATTATAGACTAATTTAATTTAAATAAATTATTCTAAAATTGAATTCATTACTTGAACTGGTTAAAATCTTTGATAAACTATTTTAAGATAAGTCTTATATTTTACCCATCTATTGGGCAACACAAACAAATTATGATATTAAAATATGTATTAGGAATAATTTAGTTTATTTTTTTTTAGGCATAGCAATCTATTTGTTCATTTAATACTGGAAACAATAATTTCATTTTTTCGTAAACATTTTCTTTTGTAAACAGATTCTTAATAGAACAGTAGACATACTATTTGATTCATATCTCGAAAGAATAAGAGAATTCATATCTTTCTCAAAGGTACTGGTTTAAAGAGTAACTGAAATTTGAAAAAATTATGAAAGGTGAAACTAAAAGTAAAAAACAAGTACAATATTTTTTAGTAAAAAATAGATATATGAATATCTGTCTACATATGGAAGATCCCATTCATAACAAGGGTGACAAGTAATTTGTCAATGTAATACCAGAATTAGCATTTTCTTAGTTATATAAACTTCTCCATTTTCTTTTGGTCAGTCTTTCTCTTGACTGAAGATAACAAGCCAGTATACTCTGTGAGTGAACCTTCTCCTGAATTTAGTATCAATATTGAATTACTTTCTGACTAGACTATCAATTTTATCTTGGATTGTTACAGGCTGCAAACTGATGCTTACAATTTAAACTATTTTCATTAATTAAACCTTTTTATCATCTACAAAAAGACCCTGAATATAACAAAAATGATCTACTCTTCTAATAATAAATCATATAATAATAGTTATAAATTATGGTTGAATGAATGATACAGGGTACTCTTCATTCTCATGAGAATTACAAATTCTTATTATTCTAGATTCTAAAGTATTAAAAAAATGTTTAATGAAATTTTAAATATTTTTTCTCATCTCTTAAAAACTTCAATTGTTGATAATTGTGGTAGAAGGTATACAATTTTACTACAATTTTACTAAGTGTTTCTTACACTATGAACTTATTAATCATAATCTAGCAAATTAATATAAGTTATCTAAAAATAAATAGGACTTACCTATAAATGGATTTGGCTTTTTCATACTTGTCAATCATAATCAGTTTGATGGTTTATCATTTTGTTTCATAATTAACTCTATCAGGTCATTTAATATTGAACCAAGTTATTCAGATTCAGGTTTCTAAGTTCTTAGCTTATTCATTGTATACATATGGAAATTTTGTTGAAAAATCTATATATTTTGTAGTCCCAAAGTTGTGTTGCATTTTCAAAATGAATCTAATATTAATGTTGTCTTTTTAGATCATCATTATGTAACACTCACCATTATACTAGTTAAATACATGCTTGGTCGGCCAGCTTCATTTGGACTACAGTCATTCTTTGTAGTATTTTTTAATTAATTTCTAAGTCCTTTTTTTTTATCATTTGTTGGTATCCTTTTCATTTACTTGGACTCTCAGACTAAAAGGGAAAGTAGAGGAAAGGAGTTAATAATAGTTCTGTATCCATTGTTTTACTACTGGGGTCAAAGAGACAATTATTATCCCTACTCCCTTATCTTTAAGAACTTGTTTAAATTTAGAGTTTTAAAGACCACAAAAATGGATATACAATTTTGATGTAGTTTACACTTTTTAAGTATAATGGAACTTTATCATACATAATTTCTTTATCTCTTCACCTTCTCTTTCTTTATGTCTTTTTTCTCCATTTCTGTGAACATAGATGCTTTGCTAGGATTCAGTTTTCTTTCTTTTCATAAATTTTCTTCTTATTTGTATCCTATTGTCTGCATCAATAAGCCATGCATAATTATACAACTTACAACACCCAATTAAGTTCAAGTACAATGCTTGTCTATATGATATAAGAGAGTGTCTCATTGAATGTTATAAAAGAGGGGTGTATCAGAATTTTAAGAGCTCGGAAAAGGTTGGCTTAGTGGGAGCAGTATGATGTTGCGAAACCAGTTTATGCCTAAAACATCACTGACAACATCTTCCAGTGCATTTTTCACCATGCCTATATCTGAAGTCTTGTTTCATTTTGTTGTATGTTGTATTTCCACTTTACAGTTTTCAAGGTATTCAATAAAACTAAAAAAAGCAGTAAGGGTCAATATTTTCTTTTAAGATCAGCATGAATTTAAACACTGGATGTAGTTCAGCATGGTTTCTAGAGGACCTTTACTTTCTGCAGTAGTGGGATGTCCCTGAGCATTATCTGCAGGCTCATTAATCCTTGGAGAATTGAAGAAATTTAGAAAATAAAGGAAAATACATAAATGATGACATCTTAAAATAAAAATATTAGATTACTTTGCGACCAATATAATAAAAATGGATGTTTTATATTTTTAGAGGTAGATAAAAGGGAGACAGATATTTTTCTTCAAGTGGAACTCATCCATACAATCACTCCTGAGTGAATAATGGGCAAAGAGGAATTAACAGTTTTCAAAAAAAGTTTTTTAGTTTTTTTTAGATGAGATGAACCAATTTTCCTTGATCTGTTGTTTGTATTTTGTTTGTTACTCATATGATTAGTTTAGTGATAGCTTTAAGAGGGGAAAAAAATTCTTAAGGAATTTTTATTATTTTAGGAGAGAAGAAGATATGACTTATGGTCAATGATTCCATAGACATCTTCATAATATTTCAATGAGATACTTGATGAAGACCATTCTACATGAATTGGGATAATTATGCATGAAAAGTCATATATAAGGGTTTTTCTGCTATTAAACATGTTTACTTTTTGTTGTCAAGAACTTTCATTGCATATCAGAAATGCCACTGTCCACTTTTGAAGGACTAGCATCAAGCCACTGGCTACAATCAGGAACATGAGCAATATGTGGTCGGTTAAATCTCCTTGAACTAATTATCTTGTCTTCAGGGAAAAGGAATTTCTGCTGCTGTTGTACAGGTTCCATGTATCTGTTGTGGGTATGGTCCCTATTTGGTCTATGAGGTTCAACATAATCTGTGTTTCTTGTCACTGGAAAAAAAAGAGAATAATAGAAAAATGAATATATTTCTCCTTGATTTCTTTTTGTTAATATTTCATATAATTTATGATTTTATAGAACATAAGGGTGACTGTATTTCTGGTTCAGTCACACCAGAACACCGGCACGGGCAACAAGCAGAGCGAGGAGGGAGTCAGTAGAAGAACCCTGCACAATTTTTGCACTTTTTCCTGATACCACTATCTTGATTGTAGAAAAGATGGTACCAGTGACAAAGGGAATCCTAGATGACAATGGGAATTCTAGGTGTCTTCTTAAAACTGTAAGTGGCTCCAGAAACTGTGTTTCTTTGGGGGAGGAAACCGCCTCAAAGCATGCCGCTGCCAGCTTTTTTTTCCTTAGTCTGGACTCTACCCTTTGAACTATTAGGCTTTGGTAACTCTGCCAAAAGTTCAAGACTCCCACCAACATAGCCCTAGGGGTCATGACAGCTCACAGCCTTTTGAGTTCTCGTTGGTTTACAAATCAATGTAAAGGCACTGAAGGTGGAGGTGTGGTATAAGCTTGGCCTCTGAACCATACTATATGAGTTCACATCCTTGACAGAACCCCTTAGACTTCACTTACAGCTGCCTCGGGTAGATGAGGCTCGTTATCTTGGAGGAGTAACACATCTAGAGGAAGAACAACACTGATTACAAAACCTAGTTAGATGAGCCCAGTCAATGTAATGAAAGTAACTCACCTAATTGAAGGACAACACTGATTATTAAACCCAAATAGATGAGCCCCATCAACTTAATGAAACTAACTCATCTAGGTGAAGAACTAATAATGGGCTGTGGGGAAAGACAAAAGCAAAATATTGAATTTTAATAACCAGTATAGTCTCAATATACCTAAAGAAAAATAATTGTAGTTTAAAACAATAAATGAAACCAAAAAAATTTTATCACTCCAGGAAAATATTTTGTATATATATTATAGATTTTGTATATCTATTATTCAGACTACAGTCCTTGTCTTTATTATTGTTTTGGACAGTTAATCCTGAAGAATGCTAGAAGAATAATTGGCTGAAACGTTATAAAGGTAACAATAATAAAGTTTATGGCTATAGTCTAATTAATGGATATACAAACTGTCAAGCCACATCTCAAGGATTTTGAGAAAAATACTTTTAAAAATTATATGGAAAGGACTCAATTATTTTATTTAATGCATGTATTCAAAAATATATATTAGGACTCATTAATAAAAATAAAGATTTTAGAAAAACATAGATAATGTAAGAAAAACATAGATAATGTAAGAAAAAAAATGTTATGGGCCACTATTAAACCAATCAAAACATTATGGGTGTGATTTATTCCTAGAGCTACAACTGTTACAATTTATATTCTTGTGATAAGTAATCTCCCTTGGCTTGAAGATTGCTTGTGAGAAGCATCTATAAAATGGACTTTCTATGTGTAAACCTCTGTTTTAATGAAATAAAGTTTCAGATGTATATCTGTTGGTCATTGCCATTACTGAAAAATAGGAGAGTTCCATGATATGCAATGCTTGAACATACATTCCAGCCTAAGGAAGAGGTATGAATCCAGTAATTCCCTCTTTCCAGCTATGGTCTAAAAAGTACAAATACTATTTTTCTAAGATGACAACTAAAGTAAAACAATTGTATAAATAACGTCTTAAATGGTTAATATAAATTAAACCAGAATGAACAAAGATATAATGACATCATGCCATAAAAATTTTTATGACATGACATAAATACTAGTAAGAAGTGATGTCTGTATAAAACAGTTGATAAGCCCTTAACCAAGAATAATCAATTTGTTGTACCCTTTCTTATAATAAGGGTTTACATAGTGATACATGAAAAAAGTGGGGTAGTTGGGTGTCTCTTGAGATGTTTTTATAACCACAATTTTATTGACCTCTAAAACTCAACCAGTCAAAAGATATTATCTGAAGTAAATCAATTTTTTCAATCTTCATTAATCATCTTTCAGTCAATGCTGAGATTTTTTTTTTTTTGCACGAAATCACTTGATCGGATTTGAGGTGAACAAATTTGACTTCTACCTATGAACTAAACTACTTCTTGCAAACGCCCCCCCCAAAAAAAACTTTGACCTATTGGGCAGAACAGTTGGTAGTGAGAAAACACAAAACCAGTGCTATATGCTTAAGGTTGTTTGTTGGTTGATTCATTTTTATGCCATATCAACCTTTTTGGTTATTTAATTCTGAGAAAAAAAAGTCTTTATTTCATCAACACATTATTAGAATAACACAAGTTAGACTATTTAATCCATAGTTTGAGAGAATGCAGAGTGTCATACCTTTCCCAGGCGTATTATCACAAATGTGGAAGTGACAGAGTGACTGGGATTTAAATTTGCATATTATGATTCCAAAGTTCAAGTGCTTAGCCACTGTCTTAAGTGTGCAACATACTCAACATAGGAGATTTTTGAAAATCTATCTGTCCTAACTAAACTGAGTGGACCCTACATATGCATGTATTTATGCTTCTCACTAATATACAATGACTTAATTCGGAAAGCAGCAAGTAGACAATTCTCTTATCGTAGTAAGGATTTCATGAGGAAGGCTTTATACAGATGGACAGACAGCTTCCTCATTATAGTTAGCATTCAACTGGAAGGCTTCACAAAGGTTGACAGACACATTTTTATCATAGTAATGATTCTGTTTGGAAGGACTCGGGTAGATGGATAAACAGCTTCCTTATTATAGTAAGCATTCAATCAGAAGGCTTCACTAGTCATACTCAGTGCTTGCACATTGTTAGTAATCAATGGCTTATACTGCAATCAGAGTGACAACAAGTCTCCTCATGAGTTACAGCTAGCCTCGCTCCATTCCAGTCAAAGACTGTATTGTGCCACATCACCTCAGGTTTTCAGTTTACTGCTTCCAGTACTCAAACCCATCATTAGCAGAATCATGACTCCAATTGCATCTGGTGGTGCTTCCTGATGGCAGAGTGATAAGTCTCTTCTGGCACTCCAGCATCTTTCTATTTCTTACTGTTGGCTACTACAATCTCCTTTCCCTCCAACATCATCATTATGTTCATTACCATTACCATTACTATTATTATTCTCATTAGATGATCATCATCATGATTATTACCATCATCAAATGTATATATTCATACATGTTGAATAACTTGAATGAATTTAAAGTGCTTTTTTTTTCTGAAGAAGCAGTTTATTAATGTGTTTAATCAGAAAAAAGAAACCATAGATTTTTTGTATGAATTCTTAAAGGCTTCTGTCTTTATAAACAGTTGCAGAAATCTATGCAAATAGTTCTCAAGTATGTCAATCCTATTCAACCATTTATACAATATAAAGTCAACACCAACGTAGACAAGAAGCAATCAAAATCAATATTCACTGTTGACCTTCCAACTCGAGTACATTAATAGATGATTGATTCTCTAAAAAATCATTAAAAATATCATCTTTGTGGATGTATTTATTGCATCAATCTATTTTTCTCATTCTTATTTAGAGTGATTTAGGTATATTTTCAATAACTTTCATCACTCATTGATTCCTATATAAACATTGGGCCATTAAACTAAAATAATTGTTTAAAATTACATATACTAGCTGAACTCATGTAAGTTGCATGGTCCTTAAGTTGAAATGAAAATAAATTAAAAAGAATAAAAACAAATATTTTAAATCTGCTTTAATTGATGACTACCTATCTACCTTCATATGTCAGACTCTTTTTTTCTGTTACACTTTTTTCAATTTTATTTCAACTTTTTAAATTTCATATAATCTTTAGAAATTTAAAATAAAACCATTTGAGATAAAAAAATTAATGAATCGGTTAAAATGGGATTTCAAATAAATTTATTTTAAGGTTCTAAAGACAACGTGAAAGTTATTTGTCAGTGAATTAAGATATTTAAAAAAGTGTAACAGACAAAACAAAAAGCATGATATGCATGGTTAGATAGGTAGGTACAGTTAAATATTTTATTGATTGCTCTATTACCATGTGGTTCCATCCATGGAGCTAACACTTCTTTTTCCTCATTTGCTGTAATGTCATCTAGTGTATGACCTGCTGTTAGGGTAGGATGGGTTAAGCAAAAGCTTAATAATTTGTTTTAATTTTTAAAAAGTACAGCTTAAACTAGCTTTTAGGTTCCTAGTACTCTCTCTCTCAAGGTGGCAATGAATGAAGAGCATTTTAGGTGTTTCAGTCAGACAATCTTATTAGAATGGTTAGTTTGACTAAGGCAAAAATTATATAAAGAATAGATTAGTTAAATAATGTAAATATGTCTTTGGGTTGTCCTTGCTTCTCAGAGAAAATTAGTTTAGGCATGAGATTGATAGCTTGAAGGGGTAAAATGATAGCTTTTATTTCTTATAATTTCAAACTAGGATGATTTTTGTCATCTACAAAAATGGCCATACACTCCAGTTAATATATAAGATCTAGCAGCCGTATAAAAAGTCCATATAATAGCAGCTGTATAAAAAGTCCATATCATCATCATGATTAATAAAACCATCTACAAAAAATACTTTACCTATTGGTTTTCAAATGAATCTAGCTTATTCTTTAAATACCATTTTACAAACTTTTTGAAAATTTGTTTGGACTAACAAACTGCTTGGATGACCATTTTGATGGATTGATAATATTCTGATGAGAGTGAGCCAACCCCTATTAAAATGGGCTCTTCTTATTTGCACAACATATTACCGTTTCTTTAGAAAATTACATAAATTGGATTAAACCATCAGTTTTACCTCCAATTCATGAAAATTTATTTGCCATTTCTTCTAGAGATGACGATATCATCATCATTTGGTAAACCCTGCTCAGGCATTTATGACCTGCCATCTAATGCTCTTGCAGCAAGGTTGTATTTGACAACCTCAGGGGGACAACTTGCATCTCTACATAGTCTGTCAATGTAAGTAGTTACTGGATGGCCCACAGAAACAGAACCACAACACACTCTCCAAAGCATGTTTCTTACAATTTCTCATTTTTCTTGCTAGCAATGTCCAGCAAAATGCATTCTTACATGTTAGTTGAACAATCAATGTCCAAGCAACACTGATACCAAATATCTGTATATTTTTACTGTTTTTCAAATTCAATATCATTTTTTTTATCTATTGACTGTATTACTAGAATATCACACTATTAGTAGAGAAGAATTGAAGTCTTTTAATATGATCAACAAACTTAATAATATTTTGCGATTTAACAAGAGGTTATTAAGATTGATTTAGTAGCTGATGGCATTGAAAGACAGCTTAATACCTTATCAAATATGTTTTTGGTTTCTAAAAAAGTTAAACTATATATATATTTTATTAATAACTTTCAAGGAAGTACCTGTTGGTAGCCTTGTTCTTTGAGTATCTGCATCACTCCAAGCATCTTCGCTGTCCGTGTGATTTGCAATCAATTCTCTTTGGGAGTCAGCCATCATGTGTTGCCTTTGGTCATTTCTGTCAACATCATCGATTTCCTGAAATTATAGTAGTATAATCCAAAGTCATAAATGGTTTTTACGAGCCCAAAACATAAAATGGCATCATTTTAACACAACTACTTAGTAGAAATAACGACAATCAGATTATGAAGAATTGTTTCAATCAAGAAAACCTATGCTTTCTCTTAAGTTTTGGAATGAACAGAACAAAATAATTTTGATTATCACTTAAAAATCCTTCATGCTTAGTACCCAACATTTGTTGAGAAAAAATAATTTAATCATTTTAAAGATTTTCATTGTTTAGCTGCATTTCAGTTATTTTAGTTATTTAATGATGATAGCATGTTTTTTAAAAAAAAATTGCTCTTATCAAAATTAGATAAAAGAAGAGTAATAGTGAAATGTAATCCCTAGCTAGGTTGTCAAAGATTTGTACTGGTATTTACCAATTCCAAATTATAGTAAATTTTTCCCAAAAGTATTCCAAATTTATAGTAAAATGGCAGGAATGTTTGATATGGCACTCAATAAAGAAACCTAAGCAATTCATATAAATAACCAGGAGAACCTTTGTAATTATAGATTAATCTATTTTAAATACTTACCAATTCCAGGGCATTTATTATTTCTAAGGATTTAAACTTCTTTATTTTATGACATATTAGGCTTTGAAATCATTTAATCCCAAAAACCCATTTCCCTTTTGTAAACAAAATACTCATACTAGTATTCAAGTTATCCAGACTTCTACTCTTATCTTCATTGCTACCTTCACAATATTTGGACCTTGCTCTTGTTAACCCTCTTCTGGAGTTACCAAAACTTAGACATTATCATGTGTAACTCAGGAAGCTTTTTGAAACTGAAAGATTAACCCTTAATTTAATCTAAGTGGGTAGACTTTTCACATACAGTAAATGTTATCAAGTACTATTGTAAAATAATGAAGTACAGTGACCTTTAAAGAAAACACTTATAATCCTAAATACTTACTTGTCATTTTCTTAATTGTTACTTTTGTTGAAATAATAAAATCAAATTTTCCATACCAAAATTTTTCTTTGAGTTTCAATCAAAACCTTATAAAAATTGACATTTCAAAATTATGATAGTTTAGTGAACCAGACCAATTAGGAGTACAACAAGACAACTGGCTTGTCAAATGATTAATTAGTCTATGTTAGTATTCTTTAGCTGTATGTGCCAGTAGTCAGGATTTAACCAATAACCTCTAGATGAATGTTACTTAAAACTTATGTAAACCAACAACTAGGAACACTAGTCATCCATGTTTCTTTGTAATAATTCCCAGGGAAGACAAGGGTGTAAATACTAAAACATTGTTAAAATAACAAGGAAATGAAAGAAGAAATACAAATTTCTTGAATAATGATTATAATTCAAACTCCTATAATAAATTCAATCAATTTTCATAGTGGTGACATTATATAGTGGGCCACCTGGACCATAGATTTGGGATTTTTAATGCTCAACAGGACTTGAAAAAGAATCAGTGAGATCATAGTATTACTCAGCCTTCTCCTTTCTATAATTCTATCTCTCTTTTTTGCCAAAGTTACCAAGGAGTAAGATGTGTCTCCAGTTGAAGATCTCCTTAAAGTAGGGTAGTTAATTAGCAAAGGCTTATTTTTTAGTTAAAATATATTAAAATGAATTAGTTATGAACTTTTTTTGAATTGTCTTTGTGTTCCTTTGCTTGATACCAGCTTTTGGCTCCAATCCAAAGAGCAATTTAAGATATTCACCTTTCCAACTATGTGGCACATGCATGGTGAGAATGTAGAATAATGCAGTTATAATGAAGAGAATGCAATGGTATAAGGAAAAATAACACAGCACAACACAATAATGTTAGAAATTAATGACATAACTAATGTAGGACTACAATTTACTTAGGACCAGCATAGAGTATTACACCCCTTACTCAAAGGTATTAGGACATAAGTGACTGTAATAGGCTGAATGAAAATTGCATATGTATTTAAGCTTTTATTAATATATATCTAGCCGGACCTATGGAAAAAAAATTTATTTTCATAAAAGTAAATGTCACTCATTTGTGTTCTTGACATTTAATTTGGTTCATCTGAATAACTTAAAATAAATATCTGAGTGATTTTTTAAAATGTTTATTTTCATTTCTAATTTTGGTAGGAAAGTTAGTATTTTAAACAACTTAAAAAAACCATATTTTCAATTGAAAATTACTCAAAAATAAACTTTTATTTCATCATAAGCAACACCAAGTCTAAAGAGACAATTTTGGAACAGTTGGTTGTTTGACAATTAGAATATTTCAGTTTTTTCAAAGTGGTTAAAGGTCATATCGTTATATTAACTAAGTAAGAGTGTGACAAGAATAATTATAATACAGATAAAAAACAGTTCTATGTTTTTTTTGGACAATTAGTTTACAAAAATAAAATTTCTACAAAAATGTTTACAGTTTTAAATAATTGCAATGGTTGACAAGTGATAAAATAGAAAAATCCAATTCATTTGAATTTTCAAGCCTTTCCCCCATAGTCAGAGATTTTCCCCAAATGATAATGAAGGTGGATAAGGTATACAATTAAGAAACCCAAAATAATTATATATTCAATTAAGAGAATTTTTGTAATTACAATTTTTATCTTCTCAATTATCTTCTTTTGTGCATAGGATTAAAACTTTCAATGCTACAAAATGCTAAATCAAAAAGATGAATGAAAAATAAAATTCAGCTGAAAATTGATTGCTCGATTCTACCTCTCATTTATTTATTTTTCTCTCTTTTCGTCATGCTTTTATAGCTTACTTTTAACATATGAAAGTAAAGCCTAGGGGTCCATTCTTAAGCAGTGCTTTATTCTCATTAATAATAGAAAGTTCCGCTTCAACTTACCCACCCCTGGCAGTTGCTAAGAATATAACTTTTATTTCTAGTCAGAGTTTATTTACTTGAAATTGAAGGGAAAAAAGATGAGAAATTAAATGAATAATTAACCCATAGATAAATTGATTGACAATTTAGATTCAGTTATTGTTGTTGCACTATTGAGCAAGCTGAATTTTAGATAATTTTGAAGATCTGATGAGAAGATGTGTTCAGTTTGTTTATGCAGTTGTAATTATTTGGTCAGCTGACCTCTAAGTTTATATTGGCATTAGAGCATATAAAAGATGATTGCCAAAACTATAGTATTCATCAAGCTTATCTGTCTGTTGTTTCACTACCCTAGTAACATAAGAACAGATGTCTACCAGACCCACGATGTAAGCCTGCAAAATATCTTCTGGGTGATATAATGTTGGGGGGTCGCAGCTAGCGGGAGTCAAAGGGCATGAAAGAAGAACAATCCAGATGTTGGTGTTTACGGCAGCATGGTCATCAGGGAACTGACGAGCAAGCCTTATTTCATTGAAAATGCGCATGCGTAAAGGTAAATAACTTTTGGGGGTTTATGTCCCTTTATTAGTGGACATCACAGTTCACCTGTGATGGTAGAACAAAAAAAAAACTACTGCTCAAAGTCCTCACCCTTCTTGTTGAAATAAAACACCAAGAAAACTATATATTTATTAAAAAAACGAAACAAAGTGTAACACAAAGAAAACTATTCATCATAAAACATTGTAACACCAAGAAAACCATTTATTTAAAAAAAAATTGTAACAAAAAAGAACTATTTATTTAAAAAGAAATTAGTCAGTTAGAAAACTATTTAAATAAAAAACTGAAAAAGCCCCAAATTATTTAAGTAAAAGAAAAAACTGCAACACCCTGAAAAATATCTATCTTAAAAAACATACAGCAAGAAAAATATTTAAAACTCTAAGAGCAAAAAATTTGATAGATCCCCAAGCAAGAAAACTATTTAATTGTCAGCGTGTTTCAGACTTTTTATTTCTTCACAACAGAAAATGGAAAAAAACATCATAGAACATCAGCAATTGACAAGCAACATTTACAAATAATTGACAGAATCATCTAACTCAATGCAATTGAAGGATGATCCATATAGCTGTAACAAATTGTAATGAAAAATCTAAGAGAAATCAAAAATTAATGGAAATTGATCAATATGACGTTCAAATTAGACTCACCATAAATATAGAGTGATCAGACCAAGTGTAGACAAATATTAATTCAGCTTACTTTAAAAAAAAATTAATGCTGATTGATATATTTTGAAAAGATAATTGTATGTAATCATATAGAAATTAAATTTATTTTTGATATATTTTCTTCTGTCTTCCAACACATGTCACAATCTATCTGTAAGCTGATTACATGAGGCATGGAATGTTTTTGATGAAATTCTGTTGTAACAATGCTTCAATTTACCTTCCTTATTCACTACATAAATCCAATCATTCTAATGATTGCATATAGTTTGAACTGTGTTTTTCCTAAGTATAAAAGCCCATTTATTGCTGTCTTTATTGTAGTCATGATGACTCAATTTTTAAAATTGAATCTAAAAAATATAGCAATGACTTGTCCCTGATAAAAACTAATATCTGAAAACAAAATCTCTTAAAACTTATTTTCTGAATCATACAGGCTGCAAATTACCAAAATGGGTACTGTTTGTTTACTATTGTGCAAATTAGCTTAGAATTTTTTATCTGCATATGTGTTGCCAGATATATTGTGTTGCCATATAACATGCCAAGTTTCACTAATTTTCATTAAAAAGTATTGGAGTTAGAACAAAAGAATCGGTTTGCATATAATTCTGGCACACTGTATTCAAGCTACCTTTAAAAGTTTTCTATACTTGCTCTGATCACTTTATTGATGCGGATATGCAACTTCAACAAATTTTAATTTGTTCTTAGTTTTGCACTGATATAATTAGTAATGTAGAGCATTGTTATATAGTAAGTAGTATTTTGAATTATGGATGGTTGATGTATTGCTATTTTCTTTTCTTACTCAAGAGCTGGTATCACTATTTTGGGGGATTCAGCAGACTTCAAATTATGTATAGGCAGTTGAGATAGAGAACAAACACAATTTGTGAAAGAAAGCAGAGACCAAAATGCTAAGTTCCTGCCTCTTGCACCTGAAAAATAACAAAAAGAAAATTTTATAACTTTAGTGTAAGAGCAGCAAGTTATAAGGTATAAGATAAATTTAAAAAAAAAAGTTTCAGTGGGATTATACTTTAGATTTTGCAAGGCCAAGGTCGATAATTGATCCAACTGATATTCTCATTTTTATCAGGTTTGATCTAGAGGTTTCTGAGTTTGTTAGCTACTAAGAAAGGTTAGGAATTACATTAGTCAAAATGTTGTGACTAACAATCAAGATGAGAATAGTAATTTACTAACACTAACAATGTTTTGTATTTTTTATTTACTCACCCAACAAAGGAAGATGAAAACAATATTCATCAAAGAACACCAGTAACTAACATGTGACATTGCAAGTAATATTACCAATCAACCAACCAGCCAACTTACCAACAAACAAGCTAACCATCCAGTCAATTAGCTAAACAACAAACTAACCAACCAATCAACTAGCTAAACCCCCAACCGACTAGCTAACCAAAATAACCAACCAACTAGTCAAATAACTAATTAGACAAGCAAGCAAGCAACCAACTATTGTCTATGGAAGAGTAATCAACAGGGATAAACTTCTTCTACTTGATTCTGCAACAATGTTAGAAATAACAATTTCCTATTTAAGGATGTTTTTTCAAGATTTTCTTATACAACTCCAAGAATTCTGTTTGTGTAGGGCTATTTTTATAAATGATGAAAAAGGTCAAAGTATGAAATTATAAGAAATAAAAGAAAAAATACTTCATTAGAGAACAAATAGTCCAAATTGTGAATATCAGTTTGCTGTGTGTAACTATACAAGGCAAAATAATAGTAAAACACCAGTCAGATAATCAACTAATGTTGCACAAAGAAGTTTGCTAGCAGAGTTACTTCCTTTGAGACAAAAAAGAAATAACTGAACACTTTAAATAACAAAAAATGACAATTTTAGCACTGGATTGTCTCATTGATGTTAACTTTGGCTATAAATCTAATCTCCTAAAACTAGACAAACATACCCTTGGTCAATTTATCAAAGTTATTCCAACACTATATAGATAACATTTTTATGATTTTTCTATTTACAGGATAGAAAAATAACTACAACAAAGTGGAAGTTATTGTAGTGGAATGGATAAGTGTTAGGACTATAATCTGCAAGTTCAAATTCCAGTCACTTCTTGCATTCACTTTTGGACAAAGAATCTTGGGAAAATTAGGAACCATTTTAATTCTTCTAGTGATGGGTTGAATAGTATAAACACCACTTCCATTTTAACAACTTACTGTTGAAAGAAACAAATTAATCAAATGAGATTGTTCTCTGCATTAAATGGCTGAAAACGTTGATATGCTCTCAAAGAAAACCAAATAAACTAACACAAAAAGAGAGAAGAAAAACAAGTAAGAATAATGGCTTTTACTGATGGAGATGGTTCATTCTGGTTTGAGAATACAACCAACATTGTTTTATAGCCATCACACAATATTGCTATACAGTGATCTTTGATGGATGTTTGGTTTGAAGGTGTTTAGCCAATCATGAAGGATCATTGTGAATAATAGTTCATCAACTGCTGAAATCCACGCACTTTGCCAGAAATCCATGGTCACAGGAAATTTTCAATGACATAGAATTGTTCAGCATTTAGGAATAAAAGATTATATGTACAGGCTTATGTTCAATTTGTTGTCATCATCCTTATCGTTGTTGTCTTCATATTCCTTAAGATAAGGTTTGATAATTTGTAGATCTATTTTTAGACTGTTGTCCCCACCCTTATTATTTTCATCATGAAACAAGCCTTGATAATTTGTTTGTTTGTTATAGTTTTACAGCATATCGACCTTTTTAGGTAATTTAAAGCATAGAACAATCATTTTTGATAAACGTTCTTTTTGTCTACACATGGTTTTTTAAATAACATGTTATGCACTAATTGATACATAGCTGGAGGAAATGTGGGGGATTCATACCTTTCCTAAGGGTATTATAATAGATGTACAAAGAAAAATTTCAAAATAAAAAAAACTCTGTTTGACAAGTAAAGAGATTTGTCTTTAGAACCACAATATTTAAAGTCAAAACCAACTTGAGTAACTCTTCAGTTCATTTTTAGATAAATACTTTAAGGTAAGGTATGATTCCCCTTATTTTCCTTCAGTTACAGGTTAAATAATCTAACTACCATTCTTCTAGTGTGTCCAAAATGAATAGCAAGTCAAAAATAATTGTTTTCATCATTAAATGGCAGTAAAGGCTGATATGCCATTACACAAAACCAACCAACACATATTTGTCAAAAAATAATTGTTTTTATCATTATATAAAGGCTGATATGCCATTAAACCAAACCAACGAATGTTATTGAAAACCAGTTGAAACTAGTTGAAGCCATCACCTGAAAATACCTCATTATCAAGAGCTATGGATGCAAGTATATATGTCTTATTTTTTATATTTTTGTAAAAAAAAAACCTAAAAAATCTTTTGGTATATAAACAGTACCTTTGCCATAACCTACACCAAACAACAAAAATAATTTTGTCAATTTTTGTGCGGATGAATAATAGCCTTTCACATCTACAACAATACGCTTTTTTCATTTTTTTCAAGTTTCTTGATTGGTGTCTGCAAATCTCTTTACACTGGTACAATAAAAACTAGAAGCTACTCAGACAGTATTGTAAATACAATGAAACCTCATTAACTCAAACATGAATGGACCGAACAAAGTATTTCAAGTTAACTGAAATTTAAATAAAAATATTTATTCTCATTTTTTTTGTTATAGCACAGTATATCAAAACGAGAGAAATATGAAAGAACAATCTGAATTCCTTTTAAATGAAGTGAAATATTGATTCAAATTATGTATACTTCTTAATTATAAGTAGAAATTGAGACCTTGTATGATTTGAATAATAATAATAATAAAGATTCTGCTGATGCCAGAGCTGACTACAATAGCAAGAAACCTGAAGAGAAGTGATATCATACAATCTTTGACTGAGATGAAGCAGAGGCTGCTGAAATATCCCAAATAGACTTATCACACTGACTCCAGTAAAAACCACTACACAAGCGGCATGCAAATGCTGCATGTGACAGGTGTGAGAACTAGATAATAATAATAATACAGATCACTACTCATGAGGACAAATACTCAGAAAAGAATTGGACCATGGAAACTAAAACCAGTAAAGAAGAAGGAAAAACATAACACACACAAACAAGACATATACAATCGACCGAGGAGGAGGGTTTGCTATCACTGACCACAATGAATCCTGGCATGCTGAAATGTTACCCTGCCTTCAGGAATCACTATGAGGTGTTGATGGAGTAAGAAATGACTCTACTAATAGTGGATCTGAGAACTAGATACAGAAGGGTGAAGATGCGATGAGATATAGCACCATACAGTCTTTGACTAGAATTGAGCAGAGCTGGCTGGAACTTCATGAAGAGACTTGTTATCACCCTGACTCCAAGTGTGCAAGCGCTTAGTACTCAGTTTTGTTTGTATAAAGATAATGATGAGAACAAACACGCTTCATCTCATAATTCAAGACAATTAAAAAAACATTATAGATATTTTATTAAAAGTGAGAATAAAAAACTAAACAATATAAATAATGTAAATTGTTAAGCCTTATCACAAAATTTCAGATAAATATAGAACTAATGAGTATATAACAAAAAAACAACAAAATTTGAATAATCTAAATAATACTATTTATTAAGTTTCATTTAAAAATTAAAATTGGAACAAAATCTAAATAAACTAAATATTATTAATAATAAATCCTCATCTAAAAAATTCAACTGAATGAAAAAAAAGTTGAGTGCATAGCAAAAGAGATAAAAACAAATGTCCAAATAATCTCAGTAATGCTAATCATGTTCATTTACAATCCTTGAGATAAGGCGTGATAATTTGTACATCCATTTTTCAGACTGTTGTTCTCGTCCTTATCATTGTTACTTTCACCTTCCTTGAGATGAGGCTTGATAATTTGTATATCTATTTTTTCAGACTGCTATCCTCATCTTTATTATTACTAAGAATAAATTTAGCCCCCTACCGAGTCATGATTAACAGAATGAGAGCAGACTACTCTGTAGTTTGAATAAAAAGGTTCTTCTTCTTTTCAATCACCTCAAGAACGCTGAAGAGTTCATCAGCCAAAACATTATGAAAGTAACAATGATGAAGATAAGGACAACAGTCCAAAAAATAGATGTTACAAATGTTAATCATCTCAGAAATTTAGATATATTAAGAAATGTACATGTAATTATAAAGATAATAAAGAAAGTCTAAATAATCTGAATTAAGAATAAGACAAATAAGGAATACTATATTATATATACTGCCAGGAAGTCAATATTTTTTAATATACATATATATATATATATATACACATCTATATAATCTGAATTATACTTTTCTAAAAAATTAGAGAAATGTTTGTGTGTACACAATTTTTGTACTGTTGTCATCGTCATTAGTTATCTTCATTGTTCTCGTATAGGTCTATAGCACAACAAATAATGTCATTGAGTTTTTACAGTTCTAAAACGTGACGGTTTCAATCTCACCCAAAAGTAATAATAACTAAGAATACATTACGCATTACTTCCACTCAGTCATGGTTAACCAAATAAGAATAATCTATTCCTGTTAATTGCATAAAGGCCTAAATTTAAAGTTCTGAAAATGCTCCAAATTATGACATAAAGGTTTCCAAATTCAGTCACCTGAACAGGGCCAAGGGGTATGCTGGCTGAAATGTTGTGAAGATAAGAAAAAAGTTGAGGACAACAGTCCAAAAACTGGATATACAAATTATCAAACCTCATCTCAAGGATAGTTAATATAACAAATATAAAGATAAGGACCATAGTCTGCATAATAAATATACAAATTATCAAGTCTCATCTCAAAGATAGTAAATATAACAAATATAAAGATAAGGACCATAGTCTGCATAATAAATATACAAAATTACCAAGCCTCGTCTCAAGAATAGTAAATTTAACAAATAGAAAGATGAGGGCTATAGACTTCATAATAAATATACAAATTATTAAGCCTCATCTCAATGATAGTAACTTTAACAAATATAAAGATGAGGACTACAGTCTGCATAATGAATATACAAATTATCAAGCCTCATCTCAAGATTTCTGTAAAACAAATGTTTCTTGATTTATCTTAATTCTTGGATAATTTAACTTCACTCAAATGAAATATTTACTTTAAATGTTTGGGGTTATTTTTTTTAGCAGATCAGTATATTAAAACAAGGAAATCTGTAAGAACAATTTGAATTATTTTTAAGTGAAGTGAAATATTAAATGATTCAAATTATATATATAATAGTAGTATAACCCGGCGTTCTTCATGCAAAAATTTTAGATATTGCCAAAAAAATATATATATATTTAAAACTTATTGAACCCTAAGTGTGATTGAAATGTGCAAACCCCATTGTACAAAACAAACATGCTAACAACTTGCCCATGACACTGTTATGCATTCACATTTGCAATTTTCATGATTTTGCTCTTAATCATAACAGTGCCCTTCCTTCTAGTAGACGGTTTTTTCGATTATCAATTTTCAATACTTATTGGAAGCATTCCAAAACAACTTCTATCAAAGAACACTCCCAGATACATAAAGTACAACCATGTGAATTTTCAAGAAAATCAGACTAGCCTTTTACTTTCAATGACTCTATGTAGGAATGAGTTAAAGAAACACTTGATAATTAATTAAAAGTATTATTTAAGATGTATTAAGTCTCGAGGTCATATCATGAAACCCTTAAGACTTTTCCTGTTTGTTTGGTGATACATCGATCTTTTTTAGCCATTAATAAATTATTAATAAGAGAAAAGAACACTTGAAGAGGTGGACAAGAAGGAGGAGAAAAAAAGCTCAAAAAACAATTGTGTATCAATATTTTACATGACTATGGAATGAAAAGGCTTAGCACTTAAATAAAGATTTAAAAAGATTTATACTTATACTACCAGTAAATATATAAAGGCAATCACTACTTCTTAAAAAAAACATTTTTTTATTAAAAATACAAGTTTTTTTATTGTGATTTATTAGTGGACTCATTCTAAATCCAGTATAACTGAGGAGTTCCACTTGGGATGTAAGATAGGCACTTGGACTCTGGAACTGTAAAAGAGTGCTTAAACCCAGTTGTTTTATTTGGGCTAAATACCCTTAAAAAGTGTTGAAGAGAGAAATGTTGGATAGCCATGTAATCCTATCTCACCCTGTCACTCAGGAAGTTATTCAAGGAGGTACATGGCCATACAAACCATTTCATCTGATAACCCAGGTTCTTTATGTCTCTAAATGTTTTCTTTTTATATGATCTTCATACTTCAGTCCATAAAACTTGCATTTGTTTGAGGTGGCTCCTCTTACACTCAAAAAGAGAAAAACAGAATACTTCTTTACTTAACTAACTTACTTTAATATATTATTAAATAATTCTAACTCTAACATACATAAATAGACTTTAATTAATCATACATACAATAATATTGGGGAAATGCCCTGATTTTATCTTAACTACATTCTTTAACTAAATATGCGGGGAAGTTCATTTGGCACAGTGGATAGACAGTCGGACTTTGGAATCGTAATTTGCTAGTTCCATTTACATTCACATTTGGACTAGTATCCTCGAGAAAGGTATGAATTCTCACATTCTCTCCAGCTATGTACTAAATAGAACATATTGTGTCTCCCCAAAAACTAACTGTTGATAAAAAACGTTTATCAAAAATTTTTGATAAACGTTTTTTATCCACAGTTAGTTTTTTGGGGACACAATATGTTCTATTTGTACATCTATTTTTCAAACTGTTGTTATCTTCCTTATCATTCTTAAGTTCACAATCCTTCAAATCAGGCTTGATAATTTGTACATCTATTTTTAGACTGTTGCTTTCAACCTTACCATTGTTACCTTCACAATCCTTGAGAAGAGGTTTAATAATTCTTACATCTATTTTTTCAGACTGTTGTCCTCATCCTTATCATTGTATCTTCACAATTTTTCAGCTAATGAAATTTTTAACTCAATTTTTTGAATTGTTTAAGTTATCAATTTTTCTACAGAAATTAGAAAAAAAAATACAACACTCAGGCATTTATATAAAATTATTTAGACAAACCAATTCAAATGTCAAAAACACAGGTGACTTTATATATACCCATGGGATTTTTCACAGGTCCAACTAGCTATTATTGTTATTATGCATATTACTTACAAAGTTAAATCAATTAGACAAATAAAAAAAAATTTAAGGAGAAACAATTTTTTATTTAATGATTGAAAAGGCATATAAAATGATAAACAAAGTTTAGCATTCTTAGAAATCACAGTTATTTGGTAATTTCTAGTATTTCAATGCTTTTAGGTAGTAAACCTAAATTCCTTATTTTTAAAAGCATTTCCTAAGCAAACACCAAAAAGAAAATAATCTGAACTATCCACATGTGTTTTCATTTGGTACCTTGCCAAGATTGATTGCCTAGAGTGGGAAAAAGTGTTGACAAACAGACAGAGAAGAGTTGAATTTATAAATAGACAGAAATGGAAAGGAGACCTTTTATAGCCCACCTAGTAAAGTGTTTGTTTAGAACAGCATGGAAATTAAATAGCAATGCTTACTGAAATTAAAGTTATCATAAACTCTTAGATATCTTTAGAAAATTAATGTAATGAATTGTAAAAAATTGGACTTAAAGACCTGAATTTAATTTCAGTTAAAAGGAATTTACTACGAAATAAAACAAAAATTAAAAATGTATTTTGCTTTTGTTTAAAAACAAACTATTTTCAATTCCTCTTTCTTTTTTATTAAACACAAATGCTATTTTCACACAACATTTAATCATAGGTTTGAATTTAATTTTCACATTCAATTGTCAAAATTGGTAGAATATTCTTCATGAAAAATGATTAACTACTTTCTCAAGGGGAGAATAATTAATAAATATGTTTTACAATTTTTGTTGTTAAAGGATAAAAATATATCTAACTCTCAGAGTTGATTGCAAACAAATATTTATAAAGTTTTACCCAAAAAATTAAAACATTTGGAAGTAAATTAATCCTCAGAAAATAGGCAATTGTTTTACCAAGAGTGGGTAATTTATGGTCAAGGTGCTGTGTGTTACCCAAGACAATGTGGTCAGTATGTTGTATATTGCTGGGATACCCAGCACCCAGTTTTGAGCAGTGAATGAGATCTCAAGCAAGATAGTAAGACTCATTTTGGTACAATATCTCTCTCTTTCTTTTTCCGTCAGTCAGCTTGGGTTGACATATTTTTTGAAGCTCCCATTGAAATGAGCTTATTAGTTTGGATAGATTAGGAAAATGTTGAAATATTATAATAATTTAGTTATGTTTAAAAGAAAATGTCTTGCAGATTTGCTTGCTACTGCTTTGCTTGCATCATACGACAAGTCACAAGATGAAGGATCTGGCCATATATATTATGGTATACATTTGGTGAAGCTCAACCCAACAATGAGATAAGGCTCCTGTGCATGCTATGCAACATGAAAAAAAAAAACAGTGAAAAAAACACAGTCTCTAACAATATTCTGAACAAAATTAGTTTGTTTTTATTATCAGTTAGATTACTTGAGCTTTTCTTTTCATCTTTTTAAATAAATACAGTGTTTCTTTATTTGTGTGAATTTTTGAGATGAGGCTTGGTATTATATGTGGGCTTTTTTTCTCATCTTTATAGTTAAATATAGTTTTCCTTGACTTGTGTGTATTTTTGAGATAAAGCTTGATATTAATTAGATAATGGCTTTTGATCTCATCTTCATTTTCTTTTTCTTTTTTTTTTTACTAATGCTCAGTCATGATTAACTGAGTGAGAACAATTTACCCATGTAGGTTGAATAAAGAGGTTACATTTGAAATTCTGTGAAAGCTTCCAATTATGATATGACAGTTCCCAAGTTTGATTACCTGAAGGAGGAGGAAGTGTTCATTGGCTGAACTGTAGTGAAAAGGATGAGATTAAAGATGCGGACAGTGGTCTGAAAATTTGATGCATGACTAATCAAACCTCATCTTGAGGACGGTTGTCCTCATCTTCATAGTTGTTGTTTCACAACTATGAAAATAAGGATTACAGTCTGCAGGAAGTTAATACATAGATTATGAAGCCTCATTTCAAAGAATTCCCAAATAAATACAACTCATCTCAAGGGTTCTGAAGAATAATGATCTTGTTCTATTTAAAGACATATAATAGGAGATAAACAACCCCTATGGATTCAGTGGGTATGACATATAAGAAAAAGAATTGTATGCTTGGTAACCAAAGGAATGAAGTTTACAAAAGCCATTTGTATTTCCTGACTAATAAAAATCAATGTAAGCAAATTATCATCAAGAAAAATTGATTAATGCTTCTACAAATATTTTTCAAAGAAAAAGTTATGCATCAAGAATTATGGCTATTATACGGAACACCATTGTGCGTTTATCTATAAGTGTCTTTCGGTCTCAAGATAGAAAGAAAGAGGCATGGGTGAGACAGAGGGTAATAGAAATGAATTACTTTACTGTGTGTGGCAGAGAGATAAAGGTATAGAGCTCTGCTGCTTCCAAGTAGCAGAAGATAAATTGATAAACACTTTTGTTAGATTTAATGCTGTTTTACTAGGATTACCATAAGTGGCCAAAATGTAAAATATTTCCTCCCCAAAATGGATTAGAACTCATTAATTTAAAAATGCTTTAGTAATTTGTTACAATAAAATAGATTTGGGTGGTTAACTTATTTATACGCCAAAATACACTGAGTAAATATTTATGATTGTAGCTAATAATAAGGTTTGCTTTTTGTTACTGTTTCATGATAAAACCTTTGATGGTGGGATGATTTTGTGGGGTTAAAAGGTAGATTTATATACAAAAATCTATGGTACATCAAAATTCATTATGAAAATAGAATTCTATAGTAATAGAAATCTATTATAACTTATTACAATAGAAATTGCTTAAAATTTATGACAATAAACATGGATTAGAATTTATCAGTATGAAAATGAATAAGAATTTAAAAGTATAGAATATATTGGAATTTATTACTCTAGGGTTGTATTCTAAATTATTACTATAAAAGAATTATAATCTATAAATATTGTTTGGTCCATAGCCATTGTTGGAAAAGAGGTCCAAATTTAAATAAATATTGATTTGAAATAATTTTCCAGATTGTAGATAACAGTTAGAATTCCCTAATTTATGTTAGGTTCCTACATTTCCTTAAGTACAGATAAATAAACTTGGATATTTCAGAAGCAATGAAATCTTTGATAAAAGTTTTCCTTGTAACTATCAAGGTCTTATAAGCTAAGATTACATCAATTTGCTTGTATTGAATCTTAATAAAGTCTAAAAATTGGTATTTTTATTGTAATGCTGATGGAGTACATAATTCTCTGTATGTTTTTTTTTTCTTCTTTCCCAATAGATTATAATTACAATTGTTTTTGAAAATACTGGTATGCTAGTATAAATATGAATAAAATTTTCATATTGATGTCAGTTACCAAGCTAAATATTGAATTGATAAAAATGTAGAGTTGTGTAACGATACATTTTTTGTATTTTCCAGTTTATTTATGGATATTTTTCTTTTATCAACAAATCTTAAGTGTAGAGCAAATATTTTATTCGCAACAAAACAAACTGAATCTCTAAGTAAAAGATTCTGTATTTTTTTGTTTTGTTTTGTTTTCTCATTATTACAAAAAAAAAGAAAAAAAAGAAAGAAAAAATATTCACATTATGGATTTAGGTTTTCTTAGCCATATGTACTGAAAGTCTGCTAGATCATAAGAAAGTCTTGTGATAAAATAGAAATATGTCATGCTTTGTTTTTAAGTCTCCTTAGCTCTAAGTGATGAGGAAAACATGCTTAAAATTTACGCATGTCATGGAACAACTGAAGTTTGAATGACAAACGTGATATTACTCAAAAGAATAAAAGAAGTCAATTGCATAATGCTTAACGATGCAGATATTAAATTCAACTTGCTGCATTCATACTCTGCAAATAAGCATATTAAACCTGGCCTTGTGGCATATATTAGTTTTCTGCTTGACTGGTTAAATATTGACTCAAAAATATCAATGTATTTTCGAAATATTTTAAAATATTCATTTTATAGAAAACATTCGAATAAATAACCAATCTTTTTATTATGTGTAAGTGTAAGTGTCTGTCTGTGTATGAGCATGAATGTTTGTAGGCATGAGTGGGTGTGAGTGCATGAGTCTAAGCATGAGTGTATATGGTGTGAGTGTTTGTCTGTGTGTCAATGTCTATAGGCATGAGTGTATGAGAGTGTATGTAGGCATGAGCCTCTGTGTTTGTATGGACATGAGTGTGAATGAGTGTAGGTATGAGGGTCTGTAAGTGTGTTTAGTTATTGGTTGAATGATTTGTTGTATGACATATCAACCTCTTTGGTCATTTAATGCCAAGAGCGATCATTTTTATCAAGTATCTTTTTTTGTCATCAGAGTGTTTTTGAATTACATGAGTTGTACTATTTAATCCATAGCTGGAGGGAGTATGTGGATTCATACCTTTCCCAAGGATCTTAGCAAAATGTGAACATAACAGAACTACTGGGATATGAAGTTGCATATGAATATGAATGTGTGTAGGCATTAGTGTCTGTAAGTGTGAGTATGTTAGGACATGAGTGTTTTTCTATGTGAGTTGGGTTTGTATGTGTCGGCATGAGTGTCTATGTGAGTGTGTGTGGGTGTGAGTGGGGATTGGGGTGTGAAGGTAAGTGGGAGGTGTATGTGTGTATGAGCATTGGCTGATTAAATAAAAACTCACCAAAGTGGTTTTAGTAGAATTAAAAAAGAATTATTAGGTGTGGGTGAGCATAAAATTGGGCACCAATCATTAACTTGATCTACTTTTGAAATTTGTATACTTACAATTTAGATTAGATTTTTATGAGATATCAATTAAGTCAGATCCTTAAACTTTAATTGTGGAGGAGGATAAATAAGCCATGCAGACATCAACTGCAAACATAAATGTTTAACAGGTACCAGTGAATGTTGATTAGTTCAGATTTTTCTGCAAGGAGGAATTCAATGATGCATCTCTGCTTCTAACACAAATCCATGAAAGAGGTTGCTTTCTTAGAGTCTCATACCTCCAATATCTGCAGCAGTGCGATAAAAACTTTCAGCTCATGAATGCATGAGTTAAGCCATCATAACAATACAATTTGCAATCCCCTCTGATCCATTCAGGCCAAATAAAAAAGTAGGAGGCACTGTTTTTCGAACATTCTTATACAAAGATGAGGACGATAGTTTGTATAATAAATATACAAACTAAAAAAAAATCAAAATTTATAGCTCATAGCGAATGGTTGATATCATAATTTTGGACTATAATGATAATCATTATTCATAAAATTAAATTCATAATCTATAAAGTACCATTAATACAACCTGTTTCACATAGAAAAATTAATTTTATTGTAGACATTAGCAAGTTGAGAAAATATTTTTTCTTTGTTTACTAGGAATTCTAATTTGTGAATACACTTCATGTCTTCTAATTTTAAAGAAACTGAATTTCAACATAAAAAAATAATATCTTCATGTTGTATCTGAGTTGAGACTTGCTCTCATGTGTTTCCCTAATAACTAGGGAAACTTTACTTGAAAATGATAGTATATAAATAGACATGAGCTTCAAAACTAATGAGGCTTTTGTGGACATATGGGTTAGCTTGCTTAGCCATCATGCTTGTTAAATGTCATCTTACCCTCAATGGTTTTGTCAGGAGATGCTTTGATGCTACCAGATTATGTTCAGTTCTGTTAAGGGGTTGTAGGAGAAATAATAATGATGATGATTAACATGATGGTGGTTATGATAGTATAGGCAGTGATGAAGAGGAAAAAAGGTTTGACTGTCATATTGCTAAAATGATGATGATGGTTATTAGTCAGAATGGTGCCGATTAAAAAACCAAAAGAATTAATTTAAAGGGTTTTGAATTTTAAAAAAATGATATTCAGAAAAAATAATGTAAAAAAAAAAGCAAATGTGTTTTAAAGAATATTTTGTAAAAATATAATCAGAAATAAATCTATTGTTCAAAATGCAAATGACGTTTCTGAAGCAATTTCACTAGGAATTTTTAACTAACCAAAAAGGAATTTGAAGAATATCAAATTGAAATTAATTTATCCTTATTATGAAGATTTTTTTTGTATGTCTTGTTAATTAGAATGTTACAGAAAGGTTTTGACAAAGAACTAGCTTGTAAATCAAAGAACTCTGGGTAATTAAAGGCAGAATAACATTTATTTTATGAAACTGATGAGTCAAGTGGCAGAAGGAGGAAGTCAGTATTTGCTTTAATTTTAGGTCAAAGTAGTTAGCAAAAATTACCACTGGCTAGCTACTCAAGTAGCTGTCTATTTACTGTTGTAACTACACCAAATAAAGGAGATATAACATAGTATGCTTTACTTACAAGTGTTTGTCATTGTCTCACAGTTCCTCCACAAGCACTGTTGACACACCATAACCTGGAATCTCCCTGTCATTGAAAAGGAGAGAAGTCTCTCTTTTCCTAAAGTAATGTGGAGGTAAAGGGACACTCCTTCACTAGATCTGATGATTGCAGGACCAGGGTGTTGTTTCACAGTTCTTCCACAAGCACTGTTGACGTGCTACCTCCTGGGATTTCCTCATTATTGGCAGGAGGGGAGGTTTCTCTTGCCCAAGATCATCTTGGTCCTGCAATTGCCACATCTTGTGAAGTGGAGTTCTTTAGCCTCCATGTTACTTTAGCCGAAATCGGAAAAAAGCTAAAACATGAAGGTTCTGCTAATGTTTAAAGATGTTTATTTTGCAAATGCCATTCTTAGCTGTAACAATCACCAAACCCACTTTTTCTTTGGTTTATTTCTATATCCATTGTGAGTGACTTGCGATGTCATCCAAGCCAAAGACCATGGAAAGCTGAGATGTTCTGAAGGGATTTATGACCATATCAACCATTTGAACTTACTTTATCATCAGCCCATACTGACTCATAAGGTTATACTATTTCATGATTATTGTCAACAGTTAATGCAAATAATTAGCATAAACACTTGGTTCAATGGTAATTTACTTTGAGCCCATACCATTATCCAAACATGTATCAAGTTCATTTTAAAAAATTGAGCCATGACAATATTAACCTGTTAAACAGATGGTTTTCTTATAAAAAGTTTTGCTTTCAGACAATTTTTCTTACAGTTTATAATATAGTGTTATTAATGCTAATCAAGAAATTTTTGATGAGATATCTTGCCCTTGCTTTCAAAATATAATTTGGGGAAAGAAGAGTTAAATCATTGCTGGTTTAAGAAATTAAGAAAGGGTGAGATAAATTGTCTTTTGGGGCTATTTGAAAAATCAATTATTGAATAGATATCTTACCCTTGGTTTCAGAATACAATTTGGCAAAAGAAGATTTGAGTCATAATTGATGGTTTAGAGGTTAAGTGAGAAATAATTTAACATAAGTTACAAGACAATAAAAAGTTAGATGATTACTTGTGCCAAGAACATAGGTACTCAAGAAATATCTGGTATCATGATAAAACTAATAATAATAATAAAAAAAGAAAACCCTGAAATAAAAGAATTCTTTAATCTGGATTTGGTTATGAAGATCATAAGAACCAAGATGGTGGTATGACACTTGTGTTTGCTTGGTTTGGTTGGAGACTTGCTAATTTGTGCATGCAATTGGCATTGAAAGCTTTGATAAAAGAAGAAAAAATTTCATTGATAAAAATATCAGGTCTTTGACAAGACAAGTGGAAATAAGAAAGGAAGCTTTTACATCATTCTACTGCATCTAGTTGTTGAGACATTTAGGTTCATTGAAGATAATGGGCCTGATTTTATGCTTCACCTCACATCCATGAAAACATAATCAACTGAGATAGGTGATTTGATTCTACTAACATTGTTGGGAGAAGCTACTAGGGACAGTGGTTAGGCAATCAAACTTTGGATTTGTAGTAGGTGTGTTTGAATCCTGATTGTTCTGTCATGTAAAATGTAAAATGTGTGAATTACCCATTTCCCTCAAGCTATGGATTTACTGACTTGGGATATATGGCTGGGGTTGATTATGAATTTTAAATTCTCATGAAACTCACCACTGAATCTTGTGTGTTCATTGGTTGAGCTGGCTCAACCTGCAAAGGTCAGTATGCCAACCACTAACATGTTCCATTAACAAATCATCACATTGATTGCTTTAGTCATGTTCTGTATATTTTTATCAAATATTTTTCCATCTTTAAAACTTACACTTCAATTATAGCCCTTGTTGTGAGGAGAAAAAAATTTTAATGGCCTGTAAAAGTGGGGTGCATAATTTTTTTGAAAATATTGTGTATAAAATCATAAGAAATTTTTCTGAAGCAAAATTTGTTTGTGTTTCTTCATTTCAATCTTAATCAATAAATTAGATGCTGAAACTTTGACTAGCTTTGTCCCTAAATATGACTATTTACAATTTTCTTATTTACTGCAACAATATTCACTGCCATCAATGATGATTTTATTTAAGCTTGTGTTGCTATTATTCAATTCTGATAAATATGCAACATCTTTAACTGGGGAAAAATAGTGCGATGTTCAGGGGAGTATTGGGATTTGTTTGCTTTTTTTCTTCCACTCTAAGTGTAGGTCACAGAATGAAAATTCTAAAGTAATATAGACCTTTAGGCCTGCAGCATATTAGAAAATAGACTATTTTATAAATAAAAATGACCTATATTTAACAGATTATTACACTTGATAAATTCTTTTAATAGAAAATAACTTGGAATGTTAAAAGTATTTTCTTATTAGATTATCTCTATCTCAACCCTTATATAAATGGAACTTTGTGTGTGTGTGTGTGTGTGTGAGTTTGTTCCTTATAGACTCCGAAATGGCTGAATAGATTTTCTTGAAATTTTATACAACATTAATCCATATATCTGGGAGTGGTATAGGCTAGGTTTTGTATTATAATACCCCCGATAATTATAATTCACATGTAATGTTATTCCCTCTGTCCAATCCTGTTTATTACTCAACTATCTGAAGTTACAAAATAGCAGAATAGGAAAGAACGGTGAATTATCGAATGTGTCATATAATATTAAGCATCAGTTATGAAAAGAAAAAATATCCTCCCAAAAAAACACAAAATAAATTATTTAAGCAAAAATAGTGAGAAATTGAATAATAAAATTCTCATCATTAATCCAATACAATTATAAACTACTTTTAACTCATGAAAAAAAACTGATTAAAATTGCTACTTTTTAATCCAGTTCTATGATTTCAGAGCAAAGGACATATTGTCAGAAATGTCACGAATACAAAAGCATCAGCTGTATACATGGTAGAATTCATTGAAAAATACAATTCTTTTACCCAATGATTTCCTTTTTTATATCATAAAGACTAGCCCATTTCTCATGCATTTCCTAACATCTTTCTTCTAATTCTGGCTAAAAATATTCAGCCATATTTCTTTAGAAAGATAATTGAGTAATCAACACAATATACATAGAATTTACACCGTGGATAAAATTCCAGAGCACAGATTGTATTATGCATATTTAAAGCCCATTAAAAATACTGAAAAAGAAAAAAAAATACATGACAGGTTTTACGTGCATAAAAACTTATTCATAATTGAGTGGAAATAATAGCATCAAAGCTGAATAAAACATCAATCATTTATTATCTTTTCAGAATTAGATTAGAAAGTGCTCATTGAATAATAAAAAAAAAAAGATATGTGTTACAAAGGACATTGGATAATTTTTCTTTTCTTTTCTGCTAATCAAGACCTTTCCTTTTCAATTATACAACAACCATTACAGACTTTCAGCTTATGACATGAAAAAAGAACATTTCTCCAACTTACAACAGCAGAAATGGAAAAAAAAAGGAATAAAAATAACTGGAATAAAAAATATTTTTCAGGGCTTTTGTTTGGAATTGCAAGGTCCAATTAGAAAATTGATTTTGGGGCTATATCAAATAAAAGTAAAAATTTATCTATGGTTATATTTTGTGTATTATGCATATCTTAACTATGTCCCTTGACTCAAAAAGAAACACTAAATTATTGATGATTCTTTTACTCCATAATGACCAGTATATTTTCTGATGAAGATATTTTCAAGCTGAATTGTCTATATAGTCATTGCTTAGTATCATTATTGCTGATTAAGGAAGGGTAAGAGAACTTGTATTTTGTTGCTATTTGAAAAATTAATCTTTTACAAGATATGTCACCTTGGTTTTAAAGTACCATTTAGATAAAGATGAATTAAATAAACATTGCTGGTGTAATAGATTAAGAAAGGGCAAGAGAACCTGTCTTTTGGTACTATTTGAAAAATGAATATTTTACGAGATATCTCATCCTTGGTTTCAAAATATAATTAGGGTAAATATGAGTTAAATAATCATTACTGATTAAGAGATTAAAGAAATAAGAAAATTTTACTTTTTAGGTTTAAACCCAGTTATTTTTTTAAGTTTTTAAATTATTTTAAAATTATTAGGTGCATATAACAGAAAAATATGTGTTCAACTGATTTTTTCATTTCTCATGCTACTTGAATAATAATCAAGAAGCCACTTGGGATAGTGGTTAGGTTATCAGACTCTGAATTCACAGTATGCATGTTTGAATCCTAGTTAATATGTCATCTTCACTTGTGGACCTATATCCTTAAAAAAAGTATGAATCCCCATTTTTCTCCAGCTGTGGATTGAATAGTGACTCCCTTAATTGGAATATACATGCATTTGGGGACCTATTGTGAATTTCAAATTCCCATGAAACTCATCACTGAATCATGTGTTCAGTGATTAACTTGGCTGAATCTGTAAAGGTCGTGTAATGGGCAATGTCACCTATCATACCAAGCCTATATTTATTTACTTATTTCAAATACAGCTGTACATTTTTACAAGAGTGAATGAATGGGTTTGTCAACATCATAGCCTGACCAGAAGTACATAAAATATTTTTACTTCTATATATCTTTTAATTTTTCATTCAATTCCTTCTTGTTTGCAAGAAAGTGTTCTGGCCTTAGGGCTGAGTTATATACTTATAGTTTTTACATCTTTTGAATTGAGAAAAAAAAACATCAATATTTCTAATTAATCACTGAGAATATCTTTTTTAAATGTTTGGTTTTAATTTTCCAATGATTTGTTAAGTTTTGTATGTTGGTCATCTAAAATGGACATTTGCTTTTCTTTTTATTAGTATAAGGTAAATTCCTATCTAGAATTGTTTTCTTTTGGGGGTTTTTTAATCATGAAATATTTTGAGGGGGGTAATCAATATCTAGTCTGGTTGATCAATAGAAATCTGAAGTATTTTTTTCTCAAGCTGTTTTAGACCATGACAACAGTTTATTGATTATGAAACAGCAAAATAGATTTCGCTAATAAGGCCAAATAAGATAGAATATCAAAAGATGGCTGACTAGTTTTGATCATAACCAAAAATTAAGGAAACAGCAACTAAAAGAAAAAAAAAGAAATAAACATTAATATCACAAAAATTCTAATTGATGTAAATGGGAATGGAATCTGAAAAAAATATTTCAAGGGGAAGAAATATGCAAAATAAAAACTAAAAGCTAATTGTATTAAGTTCTTGCAACCACTCCACTTTTATGAAGGTGGGCTTAGAAGACTTAATATAAATGGTCTCAAGAATTTTCTGTTGACATATAAAATGGCTTCTACCCAGGATAGTGAGTGCATCACTAATGTCAGTCAAGAAACAATTAAAGGTTTTAATGAGATGTTCAGTAATAGAAGACCCAACTGTATAGTTTAGATTGATGGAATGGTCAAATTGTTCTCTCTCTTTCTCTTGGTTTTAAAATGATTCTGATGAATCATCTTTTTTTGTAATTATTCTCCTTCAGTACTTAAATCTAGTTGGATATTTGAACTACTTTATTTTACTAATAACATAATGGTAAACCATTCAAACAGATTTTTAAGTCAAAGACTTTTAGCTGTTTGAAAAAACAAAATACAAAAACACTCAATATAAGGAAAATTAATATAATTACAAATTTTTCCATACTTAGAATATTTGCAAAATTTAACTCAATCAAAAATAATCTAAACTTATATATAAATGAAATTTTGTCTATATGTGTGTTTTGGGGCGGTATGTGAGCGTTTTTCTGTCAGTGTGTGAGTTTATTCCTCCTGGACTTAAAAATGGCTGGGCTAATTTTCTTGAAAATTCACACAGTTTTACTTTATGTGTCTGGGAGTTTTCTTAGACATGTTTTGTCTTAGAATAACCCTGATAAGTATTGTTAATAAAAAAAAATCAGCTTCTAGAAGGAATGGTCCAATCTAAACAAAGTTTTACACACACTTTCAGTCTAATATTGAAAGAATTGTTCAAAAGTTTCATGTTTAAAAATTTAATTTGATTTTCAGGTGGAAAAATAACTCTAAGATGTGAAATGCAACCCCTGAACAAGGCTGGGCAATATTGCAAGTAAGATATGTGTGAAGAAATAGGTTGTGGTGTGTAGAGACATTTTTGTGGAAAACAAAAACTGAGAGTTTGAAATCAATGTAAAAAAATCTCTTTATGAAAATAATTATAGGCAAATTTCAAGTGTCAGTTTGTAGTACCTAATCATCCAAGGCAAAAAAGAATCAGGATAGTCAAGTCAGGGAAAAGTTCAATATCAAATCCACTACTTTATAAAAATAAATTTCATCACAGTGTTTTAATTTTACACAGAGAAAGAGGTTTCTTTGATCATATGATTGATAGGGTATTTCAGAGAGGTGTCATTTTTTACCATTTCAAAGTAACCTGGTAAATATTAATATTAACTTAGGGGTTGTTGTGTGATTAATTTTGGAACTTACAAAACACTTAAAATTAAAGATAAAATTTTTTTTATATTATCTAAAATCTTCGAATCTAAGTTTCTTTATTTTATGGGATATCATTATTTATAGTATTTAATTAATAGCATTCAATTCTAGAAAAAAATTTTCCAAACTAATAAGGTGTTTTGAAATCTCAATTGTAAGCAGATCACTAACATTTCTCTACAGCCTGTCTCTTGTAATAATGAATCTAAAATATAAATATTTCTCAAGGAAAACAACCCCTATAAATACCCAAAAGATCTAACTGGGATTTGAACTCATGAATTACATATTTAAAGCAAAAATTATTAATGTTACATCATAGGCATCTTCTATTGTAGAAACAAAGTACTTATTTTTATTATCTGACATTCTATTATGAATTATTGAAAATTTAATGATGGAAAAATCATGAAAGTTGAATGAAAAATTCTTGCTCTTATCATAAAGATCATTTGTCTTTGAAGACTTTTTTTTGCTTGCAAACCTCTTTGAACTGTCAGCACTTCCAACAAATTAAAACAAGAAAATTAGAAAGCATTCAGATAACACAGATCTCCAATATTCTTCTACAAGCAAAATGTGAAAAATACAGCAATATATTCTGAAACAATTATTAATAATGACAATAATAAAACAGTATAAAATTTCTTATACATCAGTAAATGAGGCACTGATATTTTCAATCCAATAAAAACATGGATAACAAATACATTCATAATTGTTCATTGAACAAGGATTTTGATTAATGAATTATTTTTAATCAACTCAGAATCTTGATAAGATATGATAAATTATTATAACTAGTAATTATCAATCTAAATAATCAGTTGTAATCCCTCCTCCCTGCTGATATTTTGTATGATAAACGAGTTTGTTCAATTTCAGATAAATGCTTAGGAATGAAAATTAACCTGACATATTTTTTAATAAAAATTTCAGTGGATGAAATATTGGAAAATTTATCTTTAATTAAGCTCCAGTTTCATTTACGCTTCCAATTTTTGATTAAACTTAAGAAATAATACCTACTTGATAAATGATGACTATAACTCTTTGCATCCTAATTGGTAATTGTTGTTTATAATTTTTGTGCGTGCAGTTATCAATTCTAGAAACTTACAATGAAGTTTGGATAAACCATAGTTTTAGCAAGTAGTAGAATTATAGCAGGTAGAATTGTCAAAAAAAGACTGTCTGCTTCCACTAGCCTCTAGACGAGTTCATTATCATAAGATTAGGTAAGTCCATCATAACCGTAAAACAGAAGCTTTTCTTCTTTTTGAATATTCATGATAAAAAAAATCATAAAGGAAAAGTTTACCTTCATTAAAATAAAAATGTCTTACCTGATAAATAACATCTGTGACTTTCTGAAGCCGCACTGGCTTTTTTCTTCCTTTTGAATATTTATCAGTAGATAGAACTGTACGCTTTTGTCGGACTGGTGGAGGAGGCCTGGTTCGATGTTGTGGGGCTGGCTTCACTACAGGAGTATCTGACCAAGCAGCTGACAAATGTGGATGGACAATCAAATGTCTTTGTTGGTTAATGTTTTGTTTGGAAAGTCTAACTGCAGCAGCCTTGCGTGCAGCCCTTCTGCGATCGTTACATCGAATACAACAGATTGAAAAACCTGCTGTAATGGGCACGGCTAGAGTGACAGCCACTAATACAATAACAATCAGTAAATACTGATGAATTCTGTCACTTAATTGT
>JAYKTE010776910.1:0-26666 GCA_036873565.1 Xipholeptos notoides
AGATGAGGACAACAGTCCGCTAATAAAGAGTTTCCTGAATTATAATATGCCTCATCTCAATAAAACTCCTGAAAAAATATATATGGATTATTTAAGTTGTTGTTTTCAGGAAATTCTCTTCGATACTCTAAAAATTAAACACCCATATTTGTTTTTGTGTTAGAAGAGCAGATCTATATATATATATATAGGCCATGATTAAATAAAAGGTTGCAGAATGATATTTATTTGGGGGTGAGGAAGTGAGGTGAAAAAGACAGTGTCATGAGTAGGGCTGTGAATATGCTTTTATGAAAGAATATTCTTGCTAAAGACTTGACTATTTTGCGATTTTACTATTTCTTTTAGTTCTGTAATTATTAGTATTAATTACAGAATTAAAAGAAATGGTAAAAATCTCAAAATAGTATCGAGTAGGCCTCTCACAAGAATATTCTTTCATAAAAGAATGTTGTCACAGCCCTAGTCATTAGTAATAGGGTAGTTTATTTAACTATGACCAAAAATGACCAACCTTTTTCCTTGCTGGGGAAGCGAAAAGCACACAGTGTATTCATTTCACTATAAATTAATTCTTTTGGAAAATGACTACTTTTATAAACAAAAAGCAGCATTTTGTTTCAAAGATGAACTTGCCATAAAATGAGGTCAAACAAACGCTGCTTGAATGCTGACATGAAATTAAATAATCATTTAAATAAAATAAAAATTCAACCTAGAAATCCTGATATGGATTTATAAATCTTCTCTGTCTGCAAATTATTTGCAAAAATCAAATCTTAAAATCTAATATAGTTCAAGATTGACCTTAAAATCTGTGAGGCAATATGTTTAAGTATAAAATATTGAACCCAAGCCTCTAAATCGATTTATAAACATACAGGCACAAAATTAAAAGCCAGAATTCTATATTTAGATGATTTATAAAATCCTAAAATTGAAGAAATTTATTAATATTTAAATAGTATTTATCTGATTTTAGTGTATTTGCATTTGTTAATGATCTTACACAAGCCACATAAACAAGAACAGAATTGATATTGCTAGGTTTTAAATTCTACCCTAAAATTAACTACAATCCTTTTTTTTTCAATGTATGTTTTTAGAATTCTGAACTCGACAACTTTTCTAATTTTTTGTTTTAAAATTGCTTTTGATTTTAGTGAATTAATAACAGTGGGAAGGGTTTTTTGTGCCATAAATCACCCAAAATTTCTGATCAAGACTTTTTTGACCTAAAAATAAATAACCATAACTTGGTAAAAAGTCTATTATTCTACTTATACATCTTACAGGTGATATGAATGATTCTAGGTCTTAAATTTCAGAGCTTGCTGGAACATCAAATCCTTTAAACAAATCATTACTTTGTTGTAAATCTTAACTTTTTGAAAAAAGCATTTAACTATGCAAAAAGATTAAGTCTCAGGGTGATCTGAAGGGTTGATATGCCCACTTGACTTTTTAAATCTTTTATCTGTTTCTTTCATCTATATCTTTTTATATTTACCTTTCCTTATTATCTATGTTTTAGATATTCATTTTATAAACCATCTTTTATAAAATTATCAATGATTTTAGCACTACAAATACATACTATTATATTGTTCTTTGATATAATTGGTAAGTTCTATGCATTTTAAAGTGAATATAAATTGTAATGCATTTCTTATGTATAAATGAAACAACTAAACTTATAAAATAATGATATTTCTTTATTAAATCTGATAACAGATCAGATTAAACTCTTATTTTCATCTGTTTTAGATATACTTTTCTTAAAGATATTTTTAAATGTGTTTTAGCAAGTCCCAATTTCATTCCTTGTTAATAAAAATATTTTTCAGATATACTCAAAGATGAAGATTGCTGTTGAAGGCTGTGCTCATGGAGAGCTCGATAAAATTTATGAAACAATTCAAATCATTGAAAAGAAACAGAATATTAAAATAGATCTTCTGCTTATCTGCGGGGATTTCCAAGCAGTTCGCAACCAAGGGGATTTACAAAGTATGGCTGTCCCAATGAAATTTCAGAAAATGAACTCTTTTTATAAGTAAGAAGAATATTTTTCTGTTTGCATTCCACTACATATACTGTTCAAAAGGAAATTAGGATTTAATTTGCTTCTTGAAGTCAAAATAAGGAACAGGAGCTAAGCATTATATTTTCAATCCAGTATATATATTTTTGTATATTTATAAAGTTATCTAGTTTTTATTTAGTTTACTTATAAGCTATTTTTCGCTTGAAGAATGGAAGATGTATATTTTACAAGACCTTCACAAAGTCATACAAGTGAAATTAAAAGTGTGAGTGTTTATAATGATTATGACTTCATATTGGTCTCATTTGTTTATTCAATTTTCTATTTATCAGATACTATTCCTGTGAGAAAAAGGCTCCAATACTGACCATTATTATTGGAGGGAATCATGAAGATTCAAATTATATGCAAGAATTACCTTATGGTGGATGGGTGGCACCAAATATCTATTACTTGGGTATTTTTTTATTTATTTGTAACTAAGTATGAATGTGTTAGTAATTAATCAGTGATCAAAGGTGGAAATATAAATATCTGTTTTAATGACATTTTCTTTTTATAAACTTTTTTTACACACACACATACATATATATATATATATACAAAAACTCTCATCAACCTCATTTATGATATATAATAGTAATTTTTATTATTGTAAAAATTAACTCTTTCAAAATAGGATTCTTTAATTGGTAAAATATATGATCCAATAAGTTTATTTCACTTCTTTCATCTGTTCATCAGTTATCAGGAGCCTGCTTAAAAATTTTATCCTAATTTACAAATCATAAAAACATGAAAGATTGTCATTTTGTTTTTACAAGTGTCAAATTCATCAGGATTATTTGATCTACATGAATCGGTGAATATATAATTAAGATGTTAATAATCCATCATCTATCTACAATCTTTTTTAAATATGTTAATGAGTTTGATTTAGAATATGTTAAGAATAGATTCGAGAAAATCAAAAAGGGTAAATACCATATAAACATTCAACCTTGATCACAATTCAAATTTTCTTTGCTAATCTTGAAATTTTGACTATAGAAAAAAAAATTTAAACTCATTTCTGTAATTTTTTTACTATTTTAGGCTATGCTTCTGTTGTTCAATTTGGTGGTATTCGTATTGGTGGATTATCAGGAATTTACAAAAGTCATGATTTTTTCAAAGGTATGTCTAATCTCACAAAATATTTTCTTTATAGTTGGCTGGATTAGATTTGATATAGACTTTTTTCTCATCATCAACCATTGTAACTAAATTTTAATCTATTTTTAAATCTTATTTTATAGGCCATTATGAATCTCCACCTTATACTGAAGAAACTAAGCGCTCTGTTTACCATGTGAGAAATCTTGAATTTTTTCGAATGAAACAGGTAAATAGAATGAATGTCTATTTTTTTTTTACCCTCTCTCTCAAGAAAATTGTATTACTTAAAGCACTCATTCTTTTTATTTAGATATCGCGCCATATTGATATAATGATGTCACATGACTGGCCTCGTGGTATCCATACATTTGGGGATATAGATGATCTGCTTAGAAAAAAAAAGTTTTTGGAAAACGATATTCGTAACAATAGTTTGGGGAGTCCTCCTGCTGAAGATCTTCTAAATTTACTTTGCCCCACTTACTGGTTTTCAGCCCATTTACATGTTAAATTTCCAGCTATTGTTCCACATAAGGTAAATATTTATTTTATCAATTTTTCCCCAGCATTTTTTTTTTTTTTTTTTGCTTTATATTCTTGTGATAAAAAAATTTTTTTTTTTACCTGTACAGGATGAATTTGGTACATTGAAATCAGAGACTAAATTTCTTTCCCTGGATAAATGTTTACCTAAACGAGACTTTTTACAGGTAAGCATTGTATTTTCCATCTTTAGGAAATATATTTCCAATATTATTATTTCATGTAATTTGGTTATAGTATGATACTTTCATTTAAGTGTTAAGAAGTTGACTGGCGAAATTAATTAAATGATAATTGGTTAAAAGATAATTAAATAATATCATGAGTTATAGTACCACAATAGCTAAATTGTACAGCATAGAACTTTTTTTTATTTTTTATAAATGTATGTATTTATGTAAAGCACTATATTTCTTTGGACTTTTAATTTAAATAGATTAAGACTGTAATCTTTGTTCATTGTAGCTTTGAAAGATTCTACATTTCCTACCTTTAGTCAAAACAAGAAAAAAAAAATAGGCGTCCATCTGTAAAATGAAATTTAAAATTTAAAATCTATTAATGGATGGATATATCCAAAATAAATTTATATCACAGTATAAATTATATGCTGGAGATATTGCATATGGATCAATTATTTTAATATCCTTTTCTTATCTAGATTTTAGATATTGAGCACAAAAAGCCTTTAAAGCTAGAATTGGATCCTGAATGGCTTGCTATTCTGAAAGCAACCAATCACTTATTACACTTGAAGAAGTCAAATTGTTATATGCCTGCACCAGGGATGGATGAAAGGTAAAAGATTATTTTAATTTTCAATTTTTTTTTTTTTCTACTCAAATTTTAAAAGTTTTTATATATTAACAAATATTCATTTTTCTTTTTTCCTCAGGTATGATTTTAAAGTGAATAAGGAGGATATAGAATCTATTATAAATGATTTTGGTGGGGATCTAACAATTCCTGATAACTTTGTTCAAACAGGGAGCGTGTATACATCAGGTGGATTTAATTGTCCCACAAAACAAGTTTTAATCAATGATCAGACGACACTTTTATGTGATATGTTAGGTATAACAGATCCTAACCAAGTGATAAGAGACAACAACAAGGATATCTCTCAGGACAGTCACCAAATCAATAAAGAATCTGAGGAATCTGATTCCTTAGATGAAGAAGAGTTTAAACAAATTGTTTCTACTCAACAAAAAATAGCCACTTTATCATCAGCAGAACACAGTCAGGAAGCTAATGATCAAAATAAATCAACTCCTGACAGTTTAAATTCTAGCAAAGACACATCACAGGATGGAAATGAATCAACCCCCGACAGCGCAAATTCTAGTAAACGCACATCACAGGATGCTGACAACTTAAATACAACATCCAAAAAACTGAAACGAAGAAACATTAACATATATTTAGATGATCTTTCTTGACAATGGTTTAGCAAGCTTGTACTTGCCTTTTAAACAAGAATATATATATATATATATATATAAACTATTCATAGGTTTATGAATCTACTATATAAAATTTCTTTTCAAATAACTTAAAATAGTTATTCACAGCTTTAATAACAAAATTTGAATGACCAAGAGAAGCAGCTTTGTATGGTGCAAAATGAATTTAGGAAAAATGGTCCAATAGTTTCACCAAGGGCTTCTATTAAAAGCAAGTTCAGCATCAATTTAATATCCTATTGGAATAAAATGATGAGTGGGCAAGAACACACAATCAGATATTACAGACAGTTCACAAATTGTAAACTGAAGTTCAATAAGAATAAATCACAGCATTTTTTTCTTCTTTCCAGAGATAAAGATAAGTAGTGTGTGGTATGACAACTCAATTTCTGAGTAGCAGCATTGCACAACTTTTCCTGGGGGATTTCACTGACAGCTCAAATTACTTTCTCTTCTGGCTGAAGAGAAGAACTCATAAGCCACCTCACTTGTGTACACAGGGAACCAAGCTATCTTTATAATCTGCCAGGTGTCAACTAAGATTGACAATTAGTCATTCAAATACTCAATGTTTTTTTTTTCTCTCCTCAGTCCATAGTTTTGATGAATTTAACTGCTGAAAAAAATTGCATCCACCAGTATTGTTCTTCACCAGCCACGCGTTCACCATAGAAACTGTTTACATATTGAATAGTAGACAAAAGGCAAGGGGGATTTGCCTTAATGATCACATAGATAAGGACAGGGAAAAAGTCATCAGCTGCAGGCACCTTTCTGTCATTAGCCATACTTAATAGGTTCATGATGCATAATGAGCAACGGTATACACACTGTACTTTGTCTTTAGGAGTCTGAAAGAAAATAAAAATGACTAAGTGAAAACTTTTGTACATTTGCTCAAATATATTTGAAAATATTTGCTTTTTTTTTTGTTAATTTTTATTTCTTTAGCTTGTTTTCTACACCTACATTATTTTGATTTTATTTTTAAACCTGTCTTTTTAGTTCAAAATCCAGATAATCAACTTTAATAACCGAATTTAAATTTTTAAACTTAAACTGCTAAATATATTGTGATACAAGTTTGGCATAAACAAATGTGTTAGTAGGAAGTAAGTTTATATATATATACTATTGGAAATGAAAGATCCATTAGTCTCTTTCAGTTATTCATAAATACCTGAAACATTAAAAGGTATGGAAAATAAAACCTGATTGCTAATTTTATGCATATGGTCAAGTTTTTTGATAAAATATTTTCATTTTGAAAGTGAAAAAACAAAAAGGTGTTTAAAAATTCATGTAATCAAACACAATTCAACTCAAAACAATTATTAAAATATTATAAACAAGGAAAAACCATCTACAAAAAAGATGGTTTTTTTTTTAAAGACAGTATCGGTAATTAGTTTTAACTCCTATGATCTGACAAATCAGTCAGCCGTGGAAAATTAATTTAGAAGCCTCACTGTAAGCTTTTCTCATCAAAGCTTTGAAATATATAGGAAGATATTAAGTTAAAGTCACAATTTCTTTTTCTTATTGCTCCTTAATTGCTGCCATAAGAATTTGTTGTATTATTTCTGTGTCTTGAATTTAAAAAGCTTTTAATATAAATTATTTATAAAACTTCAAGATAGAAAATTACTTTTTTCTCAAAAAGATTAGTACTAATAGGCCATGTTGTCAGTGGAAAAAAAATCACATTTAATGGCCTTGGAAAAAATGTATAAAAAATCACTCACAAGAACTTTTCCCAAGCAAAATGTGGCTGCATTTATTTATTTCAGTCCTAATCCAAAAATTGGATGCTGAAATTTTGGCTAGTTTTGTTTCAAATCTGATCAATTACAATTCAGCTTTTTATTCACTGCGATAACATTCATTAGCATCAACCATCATTTTATTAAAGATTTTGTTATACTAAATTATATATCATATCATATATAGTCTCATAAATCTGTGTTTGGGGAACATAGCATGTCATTCCTTTTCCCATTTTTTTTTTCTTCCATCCTATGTGTAGGTTGCAGAATGAAAAATCTAGAGTGATATAAACTTTTGGGTTCACAGACTATTAAAATTCACATACACTTGCATAATTCAAAATATCAACTGATATTTGAATTAATTTATTACTAACCTTGTATGCATTTATCATGTGGATTTCTCGCTGAGCTGCTGGCCAAGGACATTCAAATTGATAGATTTTCGGAATACATAAATCCTTATGACTTGGAGAAATGACCTGAGATAGCTTTTTAATGTGTTGATGAATAAGCCTGTAAAAAATCAGAATTAGGAAATAGATGAAATGTTGATTCATCAAGAATAGTTTTAAAAAAAATTCAATCTACATGTAGTCAAGCATAAATGGTTCTTTACTTACTGGTCCCTCATGATGTCACCATCTCCATTAGGAAACATAGCATGAGTATAAATTCTGCCCATCACATAACGCTCCAGTGAAATTTGGCCATCTTCTAACTGAGTTTCACTTGAACCTAAAATATAGTTATATATATGTATATTTAGGAAATATAGATTTTCAGACAGTATCAATAAGAAATAAGACAAATAGGAATATTTATGTTGTTTTTTAATCAAAATCCGAACACATGTTTCGCTTATATAGCATCTTCAGTGGATGGAAATGTGGGAGAAAGAAAATAAAACGTCCATCCTGGTTTAAAATTGAATGTCCGTTTTTTAAAAATGTTTATGTTGCCAATGACAACAATAAAGGCTAACTGAAATTTTTAATTTTGATATTAGAAAGTATTAAGTATTCCTATTTGTCTTATTTCTTATTGAAACATAGTTAATTTTTTTTTTAAGTTATGTCAACATTATATTACTGAGGATTGTAATATTTTTTATTGTGTAGAGAGAATAATCCTTATAAAAAATAATTACTAATATCCCAAGTATTTTCTTTAGTAAAGTATATATTCTAATAAACATTTGTTTAAATTTTGGGTATAAATGGAATAAGTGCTATATTTATCAGCAAAAAAAGACCTCTAGATTTTTCTAACCTTAGTAGGTCAGGATTTGTTTATGATTATACTGAATATCTTTAAAAACAAATCGACAATTACATTTCACCTAAAAAAAATGTAAAATTAAAATTTTATATATATATATATATATATTTTTTACTTGTAATTATTTATATTTGGTCCATATTTTTATAATACTATGTTGTGGGCATAAAGGTTTATATCACTAGATTTTTCATTCTATGACCTATAGAGTGGAAGAAAAAAAAAAGGCAAATAATTGCCAATACTTTCTAAACATCATATCTTTTTTTCCCTGAAAATAAATATTGCATATTTGTAAGAATTTAGTAATAACACAATGTTAAATGAAACCATCATTGATGGCAGTGAAAAATGTTGCAGTAAATCAAAAGCTGAATTGTAATTGGTCAGAATTAGGACAAAGCTAGCCAAAATTTCAGCATCCAATTAAATTGAAATAACGAATCAATTAATGCAACCAAATTTTTTCCGTAACTTTTCCTGATTTTAAACAATTTTTTAAAAATGTCATGCCCACTGCTTTTACAGGCCAAAAGTGATTTTTCTGGTGAAAACACAGTCTAAATAAGGTTACTAAAAATTTAAAGTTATTTTCTTTAAAGTAGGATTGCTTAACATGTTTAATTTGTAAATTTCATATTTGTTTGCTTGGTTCGAATAGTAAATAAAATGCTTTCTTACCATGCCAAAGAGGATCAATTTCCATGTTTTGATAAAGACTTTTAAGGAAGTGATCCACAAGATTAGCCTGAGGAGAAAGATAAAAAAATTGATAATATTAAAATATTTTCTAGCTGGCATTGATAAGTATGTAAGGAAATAATAGTATGAATAATAAAACTGAGTTTACATTAAATTTAATCAGAAGTTTGAAGTGATTTTTTAAACCAAGTTAAATATACTTTCAATTAATTGACCATGTAATTTTTTATATTCAACAATATTAAAACAAATTATTTTCTATTGTCTCAACAATTGATGCATAAAACCTAGATTACTCTAAGTGTTTGATAACAAAAATTAGCAATTGGCAACTTTACTTTAAAATTAGATTTTTAACCTAAAAAATTAAAAATAACAGGATTATATAGGCCACACATTCACATTTTTATCTATCATATAAATTTAAAAGCACTGAAAATTAATGAAATAATTTATTTACATTTATATATTTTGAATAGTTCAAATCAAGAACACAATCCTTAATAAAATTAAAAACAATACCTTTTCATCTGACATTGTGAGTCTTTGGAAATCTGACATAAAACTTGAAAGAAGTTTGTCTTTACTTTCAATGAAACGCTGTACACATACATTACTCATATGACTATTGCAGATTTCTTTATCCCTGAAAAATAGAAATTATTATATTGATATTAATAAAAAATGATTATCATTTTACAGTAAAATATTCCAAAAACTTAGAATATAAATTCTGTTTACTCATCCATGAGTCAGTAACTGATATTTTTGTTTTAATTAGTTCATAATAGAAGGGAAAATAAGTTTAGGGTTAGATGCAATGATTTAAGAGAACATCCTAAATAAGTTTCAATATACAACTTTTAAAATTCATGGTTTGCAAATACTGTAAATAAAATAAAAATCTCACCGTTGTACACGCTGTAAAAGTCCTTGAAGATAATGAAAGCTAGTCAGCAGTCCCTGTTTCGAACGAGTCAAGTAAGCTATATAATGTGATCTTCCTTTATATTCTTCTGTTAAAGAACGGAAAAGTTTCATGCATCTATAAATAAAAATAAAATATATATATATTACAAAGATTGGCACCAGTTGCATGTTTGGAGTGGATAGAAGATCCAACAGTGTATTTGATGAATTTCAGAGAAGATATTAAATATATGGTTGACTACTACTGAGGTTTTAACACTAGATTTAGCTTGACAGGTAATCTAGTTTGTAATGGTTTTTGTAGTTAATATTTTTTATGGTCGTTGTCAATAGGGTGTTATTGTAATTGTTTAATTTGCTTCCATTTCAACACACTACAAGACAGAGGGCATACTACTGTGCTATTAGACTCTTAGCGACATCAGATGTAAATTTTGACTCATTTTCACCATTAGAGCTTTTAAAACCCTCTCTCTTTCTCATATATATATATGCACAATAAATTGCACTATAAAAATAGACAACTCTAATGAAACAAATCTTATCTAGTTAAAAACCAAAAGTATTATCAAATTTACAAACGCAATAGTTATTAAGTTTCTATTATATACAATGCACATTTTCACTGTAACTAGAAGGAAAAACTAACTTACCCATCATTATCAAATAACCGAATACATCGGATAACTTCATGTAGTTGCGCTACCATCTCTTTGTTGCGTAAATTGATTGCTTCAGCTAACTGTGCTCGAAGAATATGTACTAAGTCATTCTCTTTCCATTGACCACTCTCAGCTGCAGCACCTTCATCAAATGGACTTGTTGGGATCCATCGACTTGAAGAATGATAACCTACTGAACAATTTTGATAGTCACCAACACTTAGCACCAAACGTAGTTTTCTCTTTGCATCAGAAAATGCAAAACAATTTTCTATATTGTTTGGATCATAATAAGGAACTTCATTTTCTTCTTCTTTTGCAGAATTGTGTTTCTCTTTATTACTTTCTTCATTCATGTTCAAACTTTGGCTCACGCTGGGTTTCTTACGATATTTAGCAAGAATATCATCTCCAGTTTCTGAAATTAAATTTATAGTATTTTTTAAAATTGTTTATATCTTTTTAATTTTTTTCTAGGCTTATTTTAGTAATTGCTTGAATACAAAATAATTTTTTAACCACTGTCTAATTAAACAAAAAGTTATCAACCTTTTCATGGAACAAAATATAAAACTGAAAAATATAAAGTTCAAGAGTATATAAACCATACAATGCCTGTAAAACAGCTGTGACTAAAAATCTATTTTGTAGCCTTTTCTAATGCACAGATACACATAAATGTATCTTAAAATTGATGTAGAACTTATTGGAGCAGAAAGATGTTACTGACTGAATTTAAAGTTTATTCAGATTTCTTTTGTGAATTTCTCTGAAACTCTTCCAAAAAAGAAGTATTTAACAATATAATGAACATTTTTTTTAAATTCAATTGGCAGATTTATAATACTGAAATCATTTCTAGATTGCACAATAATTATAATCTAAGTTCAATAATTGTATTTGATAGTCATAGAATTATAAGATTATTTAAAATAAGCTTACCAGTGCAAATATGAGGCTTCATCACATTACCACCTCCATCAAAACCATCACCACAAGCACCAAGTTCTTCTACAATGTGGAAAAAATTCAATAATGAATTCAGAATTTATATTTTGTAAACACTTCATACAATAAATACATCTAAGAAATTATTAAACAGATAAGTGATCTATTTATGCAAAATCTATTTCGAGAATATTCATAGCTAATTTTAGTCAACACTTAATTACCAAATTTTTTCTTTCTTTTTTTAACAACTAAAATTGATGGTAAACAATATTTCAATAAACAAAATTCTTCATATATAAGAAAATTTGATGCACAATATTTTTTTACTTTGAAATTTTGTAAAGATTTATCATAAGATTTACTAAATAGTATTTGTTATATCCCTTGGGAGATATAATGAAAATAATCAAGTGGGAATGAATAGTAACAATGATATTGTATTACATGCAAGGTTAATTTGAGTTCTAGTTACATTGCTAAACGTAGGTAATAGTGGTAGTTTCTACTATACTAAGAAAGTGTTTCTGTTTTGTGTTTCTGTTTTTCCTCACTGGTCTTGTCTGTTTTAACTAACGCCTGTCAGTCCATATCACCAAGAGAGTATAGTGTGCAGATTATTGCAATCTATTACTATCATAATGTAAAATTTTGGTTCTGCAAATAGGTACTTACTAAAAAAACATTAAAGTTTGGAATCAATTAATGTTTTCCTTGAAAGAAATCCATTCTATACTTTCATTATTTTGATGAAATTAAACCATGATAATTTATTTAGAATAATTCAATAACTTTATAAATGGTAGGAAAATGTATCCCAAAAAATATAACTTGCTCAAAGAAAAACTCTGAAGTAGCTAAAGATCATTAATTTGGTTTTACAAACTAAATATCTTACCTGGGAAAAAATCATCCCTTTCATTCTTTCCACGTTTTTTCATGCCTAAAATTGAAACATTTTTAGAAGAATGCAGTATTAGAAATGGAAATGAAAACTAATCAAATTTGTAAAATAAAACTAGACACAGTAAAAATTATGATAAATATATAGATTTTGATTCATAACTTGTTTATTCTTGAAATTTATATAAATGAGTCTAACCTATTTTTGATATGCTTAGATGCAAGTTTTTAACTTATCAATTTTCTTTATAATCTTTTTTAATTGGTTAATCATTTTTCTCTTGATACATACTATAACTTCAATAGCTGGAGCAAAAACATGCAAATTCAATGTTAACCATAAATGACAAAAAAATCTTTTTTTTAAATTTCACATAATGTAATGAACAAGTTTGTCCTTAATATCCAGGGCACAAAGTGTAATTTATTTTTAAAGGCAATAACAGATTTTAACTTTTTTTTTTTTTTTTTTTTTTTACTCATAGTCAGTATATATCAAATAATTTCTTTTTTATTCTTAAAAATGCAATTTTTTAAATGTTAAAAATGACTTAATAACTAACCATCATTCATTACTGGTAGTATTTTCAATTGAATATGTAGATGGTTTTGGTCACATGGAACAAACAAAATTCTAAAACATTTGAATTAAATATTTACTAACCTTTGTTTAATTTTTCCTTGAAGGATTTAAAGAAACTTTTTTTCTTCTCTCCTTTGTCATCATCAAAGTCCTACAAAAAAAAACTTGATATAAGAAAACATTTAACAAAATTTTACATCTTAAGTTAGTATCACTGAAACTAAATTTTAAAGAGATAAATATTGGTTTTGAGTAGAAAAACTAAACAATATGTCAATTATATCAATAGTGTATAAGAAGATAACTAAAAAAGTTTTTTAAAAACCCATTAAATATATGTAAGGAATTATAAAATTATATTTGCATTTAAGTTGTTAGATATCAATTAATTGACATTTCATAAATATACATTTTTATAACTTCTCATCTTTTTTATGAGAAAGTGAATGTTTTATGACACTTTATGAAAATTCCTATTCTTCATATTTTACAAAGAAAAACATATTGGGACATTTTTGTTCAAATAGATTGGTATATTCTAATACATCGCCATATATTTTTCTGAACACAAGCAATTTAAAATATTTATTTTTAATTGATAAATTATAGATAGTAGTTAGCTAACATTCATCTACAGAAATGAAATATTTGTAGTGTTTTGCTAAAACAATTAAACTGCTTTACATACTAATCATTAATACAGTACTTTCTTTACAAAGCTTTCTTCATAAAGTTCTTTATTCCATTATATAAATTTCTGAAATTTGTTTTTGCTATTCAATATTTTTTTCTGAATGAAATAAGCAGACAACTATACAGCTTTTCATGACAAAACATTTTGGCCCACATTTATGAGTAGAGAAGTGGTTTCATACCTTTTCCAATGAGATTGAAATATAAATTACTTCAATAATTGGTGGAATTAAAATCTATTTATAAACAGTTTCTGTTACGTAGCTGCTTTTTCGAGCTTTGTTTAAAAAGATTATGAATTAAATCTAATTTTGTCTGTTCAATTTTAGATACCCAAGATTTTTCATCAAAGATTTAAAAATTTTGATTGATTTTTATGTCTACATTGTAAAAAAAATGTTTATCAGTTTATGTTTCATATACTTTTATTGGAAATAATTTTGATTTGGTTTTTTATCATTATTTCATTCAAATATACTTTTTTTTTATTTGTTATGATACTTCTTGGTTGGACGGGGGGGTGTAATGATTATTATTATGTTTATTATTATTGCTTTATGATAATTCATTAAGTTTTTGGAAAAGCTCAAAATACCATAGCAGTATACTAAGTTAGATATGAATTGAAATAGATTTTCAAATGTTTAGTTTTATGAACTGAAAGAAATAATTTCAAAACTATTTGTGACAAATAAGAGTAGCATATTTAGTCTGATAAAAACAAAGGTTAGTATTAAGAGAGAAAACAGGATGTTATTTAAAAACAGAAAATCTATTTGTAAGTAAAAAATAAAAAAGGTTATTCAAGTTATTTGAACTTGTACTTCCATCTCCATTGTCTTACATTTCATCGATAACAAGGAAAATGCGAATAAAAGTCTGAATAACTTGAATAAAGATAATCAAAACTCATCTCAAAGTCAAGCTATCAATTTGTTTTATGTCTACTTTTAAATAATACTATCATTTATATCTATCAACAAATTTAAAAACAAACATTTTATTGTAATATATACTAATCAATATATATCAGTTCCCTAACTCATTCATATAATTTGAAAATAACTATTTCTTTTTTAATTAATGTTAGTAAATTCTAGTCAAGTAATACTGGGTAAAATGATTATAATAATTTTTGAGATGGTTATTAGAATAAGAAGTATTTTTTACTACTATTTTTATAGATTTATATTTGACATTTTTTTTTAAAATAGTTAAATGTTAAATCTAAAGGTTAGTTTCAAGAACAATGTTAAAACAACAGGAATTATAAACTTCAAAAAGCAGAGGCAGGCTACCTGATCAATATCCATAGAATTTTTTAGTTCAAAACTATGATGGTTACTCCTTATTGGAAAAGGTGTGGCAATGTCTTCCCTCTTCAAGGATTGTAAAAGGCCAGAAGTAACATTAGCAGCAGGATCAGAGATTCCTGTAAGATTCTGTGATTTGTTCACTGGTGTAAACACTTCATCTATAAGCTGAGAAGCCCAATTGGTAGCCATATTTTCCTGCCTACTTACTTGATTAAAATCCTCCCTTGTATCAGAAACAGCTCGAGCAGATTCAACACCACCACTGCCAACAATATCCACTTCTACTGCTGCAACTCCTCCATTACTGCTACTACTGCTACCACCACTGTCTTCTGGCTGGCCAGCTGCAGTGCTGTTGGTATTTGAAAGTGGATCAAATACTCTCAAAGCAGCAGATAGTCTTTGTTCATCAAGTTGAGCATTTTGTTGTTCAGAAAATCTTAAATCAACATCTGATGCTTGTTCACAATTTGCTACTCCAGTTTCTACAGGCATAAGGTTTCCGTATTCATTTATTTTGTTAGTTTCAGTTTGAGGAGAATCCATAATACCAGAGTCTTTAGAAGTAGAAAGACTATGCTCATCGTCTTCTCCTCCTCCAAGATTATTAAAACCTACATCAGATATCTCAGAATTGAGAAATGCCTGAGATACAGGCTTTAAGGGAGTGGGATCATAGGCAGGATAATTTTTTAAAGTATTTTCTTGAAATGGATGAGTGAACCTAGATCTGGAATGATGATCCAAAGCTGATAACATGGCAGTCACTTTGCCTTGAGCTTGCTTAAATGTTGCTGACAAACGCTGCCGAGGCACATTTAATAACTTAAACCCATCAAGACTACCATCAGGACCAATGTCAATAAGACCAGAACTAGCCGGGGACTTTGTTGTTGGGGATCTCTTAAAGAAATCTGGACTCTTGTTTGCTTTGAATATTACTCTATCTGCTCCATATGATCGCCTATGTCGGTGATGGTGGTGGTGATGATGATGACTTGACATACCACCCACAGCTCCAAGACCTTCAAGCTCACGCTCTTCAACTGGACTCTCACGGCCTAACAAATGGAAGGTGTAAAAATTAACTGATGAATGCATTGAGTAAGCTTCAAAATGGTATTAAATTGTTGTATTTTTTGTATTGGTATAATACTATTTTTTGTATTGGTATACCTAAGCAATTGGACTATCAATAAATGTAAATGTTTAGAAAAAATGTTTTAAGTGAAAATTTCTATTCTATAACTGATTCAATTTAAAGAGACCAAATTTTAAAATGAAAGAAAAGTAAAAGAAAATCATTGTAAATATTTCAAAATTTACATTACAAATTTGAGTTTTGAAAAGTAAAAAAAAAAATAAAAATACCATTTATTTTTGTTTACTTTTTATTGACATTCAAAAGTAAAGTAGAATAAAAAATAACTTGGACAAATGACCTGAGAACTTTTTAAATTGTTATTCAAATCATTAACAAACCAAACTGTAATATTTAAAAATACTCACCTATTTGTGATATCTATTAATAAAATTATTTCAAACTGACACATTACAAATTTTGTAACAATCCAAAACTCTTTGTCACCTGAACAAAAAAGTTATGTCCCTTGACAATACTGGTGATTATAATGATCAAACTATTGATTTAAAATTACTTAAGGCAGGCTTTTCTTTTAGACTTGGAAGCATCTGATTTTTGTCAAATCAGTAAGCATGGTGTTTTAAGTGCACTACATGAATTTGTTCCTCTGTAACTTGAAACTTTTAATAAAATGTACATATAAAATTAATATGATTTTTTTTAGCTAATTCTATTTAATAAACATATACCCTGAGAGAAAATATTTTAAAAAAACAATGTAAAAGTATATTTAATATTTTAGTTTTGTAAAAAAGAAATTACATTTAAGTTTAAACATCTTTTTTTTTTCAGACTTAAAAAGTCATTTGTTTTTTGCTCCATGTACTAAAAATATAAATTATAAAAACTTGTTTGCAGACATTGATCAAGAAATTTATTTTTCTAATCTCTCAAAAATTTCTAACATTTAACAAAATTGTTGACAGACAGCCTACTTATAGTGTTGTTAAATGAAAATGTTTAAAAACAAAAATAATAACTGTTCACATATCTTCTAAAAGGCAAAATAAGATTAAATTACAAAAACATTATGTATATATGAAAATAAATGGATAAAATATTAATAAAATATCAACTCTGGGTATTTTATACAAGAATAAAGGATTTATGTAATGAAAAGAATTAGCTTATAATTTTTAGATATTGAATTTTAGAAAATTTATTCCATAATCATTTGTATATAAGGGTTTAAAAATGTTATCATATTTCCATCTTTAAGAAAAAAATATTCTGTATATAATTTTAAAAAAATGGAAGTTGTCTAACACTAAACAAAATAAATAGTAAATCTACAAAAAGTTAGGAGGTTTACCTGAAGCCAGAGGTGTCACTTCATTTCTATCTGGTGTATCTGCATTTTCAATTTCATCTTGAGTGACTGATCTATCAGTTACACTGCTCATATCATCCTAAATAAGAAAAAAATATTCACCTGACGAAATGTGATTTTAAAATTTAAAATGGATAAAGAATAAACTAAAATTTTCTTAGATTTTTCTTCTTGAGTTGTATTTTTGCCCTAAATGAAGCTCATTCTAAAGTTTCTTAGTTAATGATTTTGTGGCAAACATAACGATATTAGCATTTAGCTAAAGAATAAAGCAAGGTTAAATGAAATTAATTCCAAAATTTTAAAAATGTAAAATAAGAGATTGTCATATTTCATAATGTTTGTTTGTTTGGGTTTTACGGTATATCAACTTTTTTAGGCCATTTAATGCTGATAGCAATCATTTTTTTGATAAATTAGTTTTGTTCGCAAAGTTTTTTTTTAATAACATAGTATGCACTATTTAATCTATAGCTGGAGGGAACATGGGGTTTTATACCTTTCCCAAAGGTATTAGTTCAAATGTGAACGTAAACGGAACGATTGTGATTCTAATTCCTGTATTACATTTTCAAAAGTACGACTGCCTATCCACTACCCCAAGTGAATCTCCCCATTTTATAATGTAAACTTGATAATTTAGTTATCAATTTGATTTCTTAGTAATATCTTTTTTTTTACAATATGATTATTTCTAAAATTGTTAATATATTCAGCAATAATTGGCTAGGATTACAAAAGATTATTAATGACAGATTTTATACTTTTTTAACTTGCAGTTACTTGGTCAATAAATTACCTGATCAATCTCCTGTAAAAGTTCTGCTTGTTTTTCTTCTGTGTCACTTGCTAAAACATCAGTACTCCATGCATCACTAGCAGTTTCAGATACTTCAGATACTGGCTGTGAATTGGTCATAAGAGCAAAATGATAATTCAATTTATATCAAACTTACAGCAAATTACAGGATATTACTATTAACTGTAAAATTCAATCCTTAAAAATTGTACAGTTATTTACTTTTGCAGGAAAAATATATTTGAATTGATACACTTAAATAAAATGAACATCATGCAATCTATACTGTAAGAGATGTGTGCATTTATCTGTCTACTTGTCACTATTTCATTTTTATTATGTAACCATTCCATCAAAAATGATGGCACAACCTATAATTTATACTTTTCAAAATGTATTATTATTTTCTACTTTTATGGCTGTCATAAAAACAAATAACAAGCCCCAGTGAAAATGCCTATCCAAAACTTTTATTGAAAGAAAAAAAAACACTAACAAATTCAAATGCCTTTTACAACACAACAACAACAAATTTAATAAATGAATGAACCTTTGTTTTGAAATTTATTTTAAGGTTCTAAAGATGAAAGTTATAAGCCACCCTGATTAAAGATAATATATTATTAAAAAAACATATAACTGGCAAAATAAGCATGGCACACAGAAGTAGGTAGGTGCAAATGTTTATTACACAAAATAAAGTTAAATCCTTAGGTTTAATAAATCAAATAAAATGAATTACTGCATTTTTATCCTTAAGAATCTTTTACATGGATTAAATACTGAGTTGACAAAGTCTTTTTAATTTTAGTCAGTATATCATTATTGGTAGTTAACAATTTTTACTTTGAAATAGAAAATAATTCTTAAGTGAAAATAAATTTTAATTAAGAAAATGTCATAGTCAAATAGATAGCACAAAGAATTAAAAATACAATTATTCACACAATAATTAAACATGTGAAGAGAAAAAACAAAACAAAGAAGTGATGAAAAAAATACATAATTTCAATGTTTCCAGATATAAACATTTTAAAAGAATAAAAAATGCCCTAAAATTAATTTCTAGGATATCTAAGGGTTCAAAGAGTGAAAATATAAGTTGACTTAAATTTTCTAAAAAAAACCCAAACAACTGATATCTATTGTGTAAATAGAAATGTTCTAAATAAGGAAATAAGAAGTAACTAATTGAAACCAATAAAAGAGAATAAAGATATGCTGTCTGATTTCTTTTGAATAATAAAATCATAATTATATATTAGAATTGATTTAACTAAAACTATTACAAAATATTTTAAAGGGAAAAATCAAGTATCAACAAAGAAAGGTATACAACTAGGAAAAAGACATTTACAGAACAAGAATGTTAATTTTTTTATATATATGAAATAACTGAAATATAGATATCATTTTATTCAGATAATATGAAAGAAATAAAAACTCAAATGGAATAATATTCAAGGTAAATAACTCACTTCAGTAACTCCCAGTAAATTTTGTCGTACCATTTCTTCTGTGACTTCTTCTAACCTTTCTAACTGATTCTGATCTGTACCTTCAGAATCACTGGCCAATACATCTGTACTCCATGTATCACTAACAGTTGATTTAGTTTCATCTTCTGAAGTACAAATAAATTCTTCATCTTTTAATAAAATCGAGCAAGTAGTGTGTCATCTATAGAAAATAAATTATCACTTTCATTGAATACTACATAGACAAGAGTGGAAGTTTATTAATGGTTCATATTTTGAATAAGAAATAATCTTTGAATTTTTAATAATACAGGTTCATAGATATAAATAACAATATACATATATTATTTAGAAAAGGTTAAAACTTGTTAAATCTTATTCATTTGATAGAGAAATTATGTTTTTGTCAATTTAATACAGAATAGAAAAATGATAGTAGAATTTTAAAATCATCAAAAATGAAAAGCTTTCAAACTAATCTTCTTTAAATGTGTTATTTAAGTTTACAGATTCTATTTTTTGAGAGGGAGATTCAATTAATCTCAAAGAAAACTAAGGTCTATTATATCCTAGGAGAAAAAAAAATTTTTTTTGTATATATAGTTTTTCACTGACTATTTATATATAAATAATAAAGAAATTTAATGAAATCAGTCTAAAGAGAAAATTGATAAACATATTAGATATACAATATGGTTAGGTGATAAAACTAACAAAAGACAAACATAAAAACAAATGTTACTTTCTAACTCTGCTTTGATTTCAAATTTGCCAAATCTCTCTGTAACATCTTCCCGATTTTGTTTTTGAACAGTCTCTGGTAAATCTGGTGCTCTTCTTTCCTCAACACTTTCAGCTTGTGACAGAGGAGTATCACGTCCACTAACATTGGGTGTGCCACGCCCACTGACATTGGCAGAAATCATGTCAGAAAAATTGTCATTATCATTCTCTAAAGAACCGACAGAATGACTTGAAGCAACTTCAGAAATTGCTTCTTGAATATCACTTGTGTTGCCTGAAAAATACAAATATATAAATTTATTAAGATTTATACTAGATTATTTGAAAAATTGTAAAATTATGGTAGAATAATATGATGGTCCTGATGGAACAAATTATATATTTGCAACAAATTAAAATAAATATACTAGAATTTGATATTACAAATTCATTGCTGTTTTTTACAATTAGAATTATCTTAAGGTCTTTAAAAAGTTGTACATGGGACAATTATTTTATTCAAGCAATTTTTCCAAAAATTACATATCATTCTAACAATAAAAAAATAATCGTTTTATCTATTTAAAATTTTTTTTTTTAATGTTTAAAGTAATTTCATTTTTCAGATAATTGAATAATTGCTATTTTTACTAATCAAATTTCCTTTATAAGAAAACTGTTTCAAATTTTACCTACATTTATCAATTTTATCTTGGCAGAACCTTTGAGATGAAGTTTTACAATTTGTATTATTTAAAGTATGAGAATTATCATCATTTCTATTGTTATACATACAGCAATTGGCTCAACCTGCTTTCTATTGTTTAATGAATAAGTGAATTTAATTCCTGCAGTTCTAAGTAAGTCATCTGAAGGTTGCAGATATAGTCTTGACTTTAGATGAAAATAACCAAGAATACTTAATAAAACTTAACTCCATGGATTAAATACAGAATCTTAGTTCAATTTTCTGTAAAGGTTCCCAAATTTGATAAACAACAATTGAAGGCAGAACACATATTTGCTGAAATGTGTATATAAATAAAAATAAAGATAATAATTCAAATAATCTAATAATAGAACTACTGGAGTATTTTTTTTAAATGTGGTATAAAATTATAGTCTTTATATAGTTAATAAAATGTAAAGGGTATTGAAAAATACAATTGTTTTTTTATTTTTCAATTTTGTATAGAGTAGATTACCTATTGATTCCTGATCTTGTGGAAAAGAAAATCTTGTTCTTTTTTCATGAGTTTCTGTGCTTCCATCTTCATAAGTTGGAGAACATTGATAAGTCACACGACGGCGACATCGTTCTTGTTCTGCAGACAAAACCTAAAGAGGTATTAAAAAGAAAAAATGAAAAAAGTGAATCACTTCTTTAACAAATTAACCACAAATAGGCAAAAATAAAAACAAGATTAATTTACAAATGCTATATTAAGTCTTTGTATTGAAATAGCTTTGTAAACTATTTTAAAAAATTAGCTTAGCTTAGAGCATTAAAAAGATATATATATCCATGATATTTTGTCATGGTAAGTCCACTTTAAAAACAAAGAGTTTATTACCTGGAAATTATTTTGTGCAGAGAATTGCTTTTTTCTTGGTCTTTTTTATTTATTTTGGAATCCTTTGAGATGAGGGTTCTAATCTGTATATGCAGTTTTACAGACTGTTGTCCTCATCTTCACAGTTATTGTTTCACCACATCTCGACTAAATTTTGGACGAAAAATGGTGAACAGCAACTATGAAATTGGCCGAAACAGGACAAAGCAATAACTATGAGGATGAGGACAACTGTACACAAAAATGGATATGCATGCTTTTTTCTTGTTATAAAACTTAGAACTGATTTAAGCTTCAAGGTGTCTAACAGTCTACAAATAATTTTTATTGTTGAAGGTTTCAGAGGAGCATAATTATCCTAAAAAATAATTTCAGCTTTATATTTAATCAAAATGGGGAAAAAATTCAAATTCAAATTAACAGTTATTTATATTAAAGACTAAATAAACAAGTTTCAGCATAATTTAATGTGAGTTCCCTCCATTCTGCATTTGTAATAATCTTTTGAAAATTAAGCTCAAGATTACCAGAAAAAAAATCAGAAGGCTTTCAAATTTTACAACAAAGGCTCATTTTGAAAATGTATTTATAACTAAAATATACATTGAACTCAATTCAGATGTTAAACTTTATGTTGGACATTAGAAACAGACTAGAAAATCAGACCTCGAATTGAATGAACTCAGGCTCAGAAAAACCCCAATTATAAGAAAACAATATACAGGGTGGCCATAAAAACACTCCTTGATTTCAAATGTTAAAATGATTTATTGAGTTCATATCACATAAGTATGGTGTCTATAGTTGCAAATGTTCACACCAAAATTGTCTATAGTCTGTAAATGTTCACACCAAACTTGTAAGGATATGATCTCAATAAATCATATTATAAATATTTGAAATCAAAGAGTGCTTTTATGGCCACCCTGTAGATTGATATTTTTTTTGTTATATAGATTTTAGTTTAAAAAAAATGATTGAAAGTAATTTGAAAAGAAAATTTTCATTAAAGTGCAGCTATTTTAAAATTCCACCTCTTTTTTTCGAATTCAGGAATAGTAATCAATGGTTAAGGAATTGTAATAAAAGAAAAAAAGATGTTAATAAATATAAAATGCTTGTCCTGAATAGTTTTGATCTACATTAATAACTTTTTTTCAATTTATAGATATATATATTAAAATCTAATATGAAATAAGATAAATGTTTGAATACATAACTTACCTTACTCTCTTGCAGCATACCAGGACATTCATTAGTTACTCCAAGAGAAAACACAAGCACATCTTCTGTAATGTCATAAGAGTTTTCTTGATCATTATGATCAGAGTTTAATGCACTAATATTCATTTCATCAGAGTTGGTTAGTGACACTTTCTTACGGTGGCCTAGAAAAACAAGAAAAGTTTTGGTTGTCTGAATTTATTAGATGTATTTTAATTATTGTCTTTATTTCAATCAACATTTTGATTTTATCTTCACAACATTTTGACTAATAGGAAGGCTGAAGGACACATTAGCTGAAACATTGTAAAGATAAGATTAAAGATGAGAGTAGAAGTATAAATAACTTGCATAAAGAGAAGGAATTTTTTTGTCAAAACCTAATAATAAAGACTAACAATTCATGTAGTGATAACAATTTTTAAGGATAACAATAATGTCCCTTAGAATTTATAAAGGACAAAATTTCTAAATAGATTTGTTTGTTGAATTGAAAAACAAAACCAAATACTCATACAAATTATAAGAACATTTTTTATGATGTTCCAGTTATTTCTATTTGCAAAATAAATAGAAAGATATTCAAAAAGAATATTGAGTTTTAAAACAAATTTTATTGATATTTTGTAGTAGTTTATTTTAAATATATAATTACAAATTTGTTATGGTACAAATGTTTGGTAAATTGATGATTACTTTATGTGACACAATCATCTATAGGAGTTTACAAATTTCTATTCAAGTAACCAGTCTTGTTTTTATTAAAGCATATTTTATTTAATGAAAAATATTTCTTGGGCCCATAGTCTATAAATGCATTTTGTGTATTGATAGGAGTTTATAAAATTTACATCATTCAATTCTCTATAACAATACTTCATAAATTATTTATTGCAATATTGACTACTGTTGCCCGGGTATCTATAGGCAATGTCTGATTATAAAGCGTTCTTCTAGCTTTTCTTGCAAAAGCAACATAATTTAGTTCATTACATGGACAATATTTGGAACTGGTATTTGTTATATTGATAGTATCAGCAAAGGTGGCTGACATGTAAAATCGAATAAGAGAGATTCCTGCAATCTAAGACACAGAGAGAAAAGATGGAATGAGAGAGAGAGAGAGAGAGAGAGAAAGAGAGAGAAAGATGGAAAGATGGGGAGATAAACAAAACGATAATGATAAAAACATAATAAAAACAATTGCCATCGCTGCAAATAAGTTATGTACAAAAAGAACTTTTTAAAAATTCATTAAAAAAAATGAATCAGGATAGAAATCCGACGGACATTAAGTCAGTGGTCAATTTATCATGTAAAAAAATTTTCTTTGGACAAACCCTATTTTTGTCTAATTCATACAAACATGTTATCATAAAGTGCAGAATCAGTTTACTATATCCATACAATAGAAAAATAACCCCCCACTTAATGTCCACATCTAAATTTCGCCCATAATTTGAGGTATTTGTAAAAAAAAATGATGCCATATTAGTGGTAATTATACATTTCTACATGTGAAGTTTGGGATAAATTCACAAAATAGAAAAAAAACAACTGTAAGCCTGTCCAGTTTATCACATAAAACTATTCCAGAATGAACCCTCAAATAATTGCATGACATTTTTTGAAAAAGTTTTTTTGCAATTGGCACAGATCACTATTTTGCATCTTTGTGTAAAATTTTGGCAAAATTGGTCAAAACCACTTGGAAAAGAAAAAACGCAGGAAAATAAGACACCATGAAAAACAGCTACAAAATTTTATATTTACTAAACTCTAGTGTTGGGACGATTCCTAAATTTTGTCCAATTCAAATACCAATTTCAATTTCAGGAAAATGTTGATTAACGATTCCGATTAATTATTAACTTAAAAATTCAAGAGAATCATAATGAAAGAATCGAAAAATTAAATAACTTTTTTATCATAATAAAATTAGTACTCCCTCTGTTCTGAAATAGCTGTGCCATAACCGAAGACTTGAGTCAATCTTTTTCGGTACACCCCTTCATAACAGAGTAACTTATAATACCAATTACTAAGAAGCCAGTTAAACTATTAAACTCATAGCTTGAGGGAACAAGAGAGTTCATGCTTTCACAAGGGCATTAATCCAAAAGTGCATGCAGTAGAACAACTGTAATTTGAATTCATGTATTATGGGCATCCTTATAGATCAGTTATATTTAGATAGACGCTTAAAACCTTCCTGGACTAAATGATAACCTTGTGTTTTTAGTTTTTAGCATTTATCATAAATAACATTAGAATAAGGATATGTTTTTTCTTTTAGTTTGAAGACGTTACTTTTCTGTAAATAATGCTATTCAGATGAGTTATTTTTCCTATAAATACCATTTCTAAGAAATAAGCTAAACGTGTCTACCCGTAAACATGTTATAATTCAATTTGTAACATTTAACTCAAATTTGAATGTAATAGAGCAACTATGATTCTAAAATCAGTACATCTATTCACTGCTTTATGGGGCTCCCCCCTGGGACTGTGAAAGGATAGTGTTTTATTTCAGGTCATATATTATCTTATATATATAAAAGTGACCTTGTGTGTCTGTCAATTCGTCAAACAAACTACTTAGCCAATTTTTGGTATAGAGATAAGAAATTTGATATGTAGTATATTCAGACTTGTTGAACAAATTCAATTTGGTTTTGAGCTAGAAAAATAGCTACTTAGAGATCAAGCTTGAAAAATTGTGTTATGCTGGACTCATAGTACCTTCTGTGTGGAGGTTAAGTTGGTCATTGGAGTGTCAATATAACTGCAGTTACTAAGATAATTTTTGGCTTTCAAAAAATTATGGCAGTTTTCTTAGAAAGAAAAAAATCTTGGAATTCCCAAAAACACAGATCAAAAGGAGCATCAAAGCAATCCCTGAGCAAAGCTGGGTAATACTTCTAGTATCTTATAATCTGAGTGGCTATCTATTATTTTGTCTTATTGAATCTTGTGGGTATGAGAGTATATTTTATTTTAATTATTTAAGGTGTACCTTTGCATTGACATCTAATTTTACTCTTCCTTTGAAGGAAGAAGTATCAATTATGAAATGGTAATCACAGTTTGGCCATCTTTATTTGATTCTAATATAGAGGCAGGTTTATTGGATTGTTAGCTCAAAATAGATATATCAACAATGCAAAGGCATGTAGGTTTAGGTTTACTTGTATCGAAGGCATATCAACTCTTGTAGTGGTTTTCTCTGATTGATAGATGGCTTAAACACACACTTCCTTACTTTTATTGAAGATGGTTTGGCCCTTTTGCAGAATAGGGAACTGGAGAAATTTGTCCGGAACATTTTTTTAGATCGGGGACATCATCACCGGTTGTAATACTGCAATTTGATTGGCTAATGAAATTTACTTA
>JAYKTE010776911.1:0-17347 GCA_036873565.1 Xipholeptos notoides
AAACAACTCAACACAGTCAGACAATGACTATATACCAAACATAATAACACCACTCGTGCTACAACCTGACAACATCAATAATAAATATTATTTAACATGAAAACATTTGTTTTACGTTAATCATTCCTGCCACCATACGCTTAATCCCAAAATATAACACCTCAAATTAAAACAAATAAAGAAACATGAATATAACAAAAAAGATGAGAAAAAGTCTGAATATTATGAATCATACAAATACTTCTCTTAAAATTCAGACAAATAAAAAAACATCATGTGGGAAAAAGTTTGAATATTCTAATTTATACAAATTATCAAGCATTCTCTCTAAAATCAGAAAAACTGCAGAAAAAAAATAAAAAATGCCAAAAAAAAATAAGGCGGGGGGCTACTGACCTCGTGCGTGAAGCCTTCCAAAATGTTGTAGCAGTATAAGTTTATTTGTGGCAAGATCCTTGGATTCAGTGTCATTTCCACAGATCCAATCACAAAGATATTTCCGAGAGACTTTACTCAATTTTGAAAGGCATTTTTTGTTTATACCTAAGGAAAGAAAAAAAAGCAGTTTAAGTGTAGTTCTTTTTAATCATCATTTGTTTTTATATTTGTTGTGAAAGTAACAAGAGCAAGTTGGTGGAACAACTATATTATCAAACAGAGCACAAATGTACATGTAGTAGTAGTAGTAGTACTAACAGCAAGGAAAATTATTGCCTCTAGCCTCTCTCCAGTCATTAAGACTTATATTTCTAAAGGAAGAGTTCATGTGAGGGTAGGTATGTTCCCCATAAAAATATTAGAAAATAAAAGGAATAAGGCAGTAAGATGTGCGGTTCTAACTCTTAGGATAGTTTATGGTGAAATATTTTAAGGTAAAACCTCCTTGCTGACTACAGATGAGACAAGTCACAATGAGAAGGTTGATGAAAGATATCATAGACCAAAGGCTAGTTTAGCCAATGTTGCCCAGAATAAGCTCTCTCTCTCTCTCATTTACAGAACTTTCATGCAGTACTAACAAAAGAATAAAAATATGAAAATATTTTATAAAAAAAAACAATTCTAAAAGTACTAATCGGACTATTCTCCTCACCCATAATATTCTCTCTTTTACGACGTTTCGGACGAATTACACTTCAGCCTTCCTCAGGTGTCCTTATTTGACTCATATTATTTTTATATCTATTTTGTTTTATCTATCTTTTCTTGAAATTTAATGTTTGTTTTATTTTTCCTCTTTTAACGAAAGATTTGTTTATGTTTTTGTTTTTGTTGTCAAGCGTTAATGAATAGTCTGATTAGTACTTTTAGAATTCATTATACCTTATCTCAAGGATTTCTTCCACATCAAGTAAAAGAGATGTTAGGGTTCATTGGAATTGAAAACGAAGATGAGATCACGGTGTAAAATAGATCACTCTGTTAAACCCCCAGTTGAGTCAATATATTCCAAGACAAAACATGGCAATATAGACAAAATAGATACTAACCTGATGTTATGGATCTTTGGTGCTCACACCAAGTATTGAAAACAGTCATTAGATTCTCAATGTTTTCTTGAAAGCTGGCTTTATCGAGGATCCACTGGGCAAAAACTTGGTCCAGTGCGCGGTTATACGTCATCAGAGTCCTAGCCAGATTCAGTGTTTCTGGAGATGCAGAGTTCATTAAATTGACAAAGACTTCGGTGGGACAGGAAAGGCAATAGTAAGGTTTTGCTTCTAACAAAGTTGTGCAGATAGCAAGCCACTCATTGACAGGTTTCAAGCGTAAGAGGATGGAATAAACACTATCGAGGCTGTTTGTTTTAAGTTGAAACGTTGGACAGTTAAGAATCAGGTAGCTCAAAAGCTGACTCAAAATTTGCCCAGAATCAGACAGTCTATCTTCTAAAACCAAAACTTCAGCTGGTAACTCAAGAAGTAATTCCATTGATTCCTGAATTGTATCAAAATCAATGTATGGATTTAACTCTTTTAGAACTATAATTGCCAAATTATCAGCCAGTAGTCCTTTTGATAAAGAGGCTAAATATCCTTTGAGATAAACAATAATCTTGGAGCAATAAAAGGAAAAAAGGCTTTTGCTGCTGGATTTGGGAAATTCTGCAAATACACTGGTTAATTCCTTAGTGACCAGATTTCTCAAGAGCTGGGCATTTGATTCTGACTTTTCAACAAAACCAGGTTCTACTGCTAGGAACCAGTGCTGAATGGCACTCTGATTGGACAAGAAGCTCAGAATCTCAGCAAAAATTCTATCAATTGTTAAAGTTTCAATCTGCAACATTTGGAAATCCTCAGAAAGCAAGACGGCCGACTCAGTCTTATGTTGCTGTTGGCACTTTCGTAACAAGTGTTCCACCACTTTCTTTAGATATTTGAAATATAGAAGAATTAATATATTCTGGTTCTCCATAACCAAACCCTGCAAAAACAAAAAGAATACTTGAAAAATTTAACCTATAATTATTTACCTAGCGCAGCACAGAACTACTATTTTACACAAGATCAAATCTATGAAAGTTGCTATGCCATTTCATTCATTGACTATGACCCTACAGATTTTCTCTTAGAATTTCCTTTTTCTAAATGTGTCCTATACCAGGATTTAAGGATAGTGCAGGTTTTTCAAACCAGTGTTGCCCTTCACATAAAGGAGTTGCGCTCCTGAGTTAACAATCACTATCTGCCAAGAGTAAATCAAATTGAACTGGGATGTGAACTCATATATTATGACTCCAGGGTCCCAAGCATTTAACCCCTTGCTCACAGCGATACATTATATTTGTCAAGATGAAAATAAATTTGGAGGAATATTACAATGCAAAAAAAAATAAATAAGAGTTTAAATAACTAACATCTGTTTTCTAATGATTAAAAGTGAAATTCTTTGTTAAAGAAAAAAAACAATGAATTTTCTTGGTTGTTTTTAATTTATTTAACATCAATGATGAGAGCGGTTGCTTTCTTAGTCTCATACTATCAATATTTGCAAGAGAGGGATGAAAGGTTCAGGTCAAGAATGCATAGGTTCAGTCAACATAATACAATTTGAGATCCCCTCTGATTCATTCAAGCAGAATAAAAAAATAGGAGGCATTACTTTTTAAAGTGTCTTTGATATTATGAAGTACTGCCTTAGCATCAGGTCTTCTTTAGACATTAGATACTAAAGGCTTTTCTTTAGGAGAGAAAGCAGGATTTAAAGGCAGATAGAAATACCTAAGAAAGATCTTTAAGCTTTTGTAGTTACTAACCTGGTCTGCAAGTGTCAATTGAGCTTGAATATATCGAAGACATTGCTGGGCTGCTCTTAAAGACTCAGAAATATTTAACTGTTCAATCGATTTGAACAACAAAGCCAAAAATTTAGTGTTGTTGATGAGACGTGTTCCATTCAGATAAAAAGCTTTCAATAATTCAGATGAACGTTCCTCATTGATGTTCTCAACATCAATCACTTTTGGTTCTTTCTTAGAGACCTACAAAATAAGACAGAAACAATTTAGTTATAAAGATAATTCACAGTTCTTCAGAAAACAAAATTAAAAGCCTGCAAACTCTGGCAAGCATTTGACTATTAGGCTTGGAGGTCAGAGTTCAATACTAGCTGAAGGTAGGCCTATTGGTCTACTGTACTGATGAGCCAGAATAGAATATATAGATATGTGTGGAGGGTGTATGTGCATGTATATTATTCAAACATACTTGATTAAACAAGATAAAGCTTTCCTTAGCTGTCAAGCAAGACATTTAATATTTTATTCCATATGCTTGAATACTCAACTGTTGCTTAATTATACTGAATATATAGACTCTGGAAGTTAGGGTGCTATTGTTTCTTGATTAAAGAGTTTTATTAGTCACTATGAAATTTGAAGAGCATTTGAGGTGAAGGTTTTTCATGTGTATATTGGTAGGAACATCTGATTATTTATATTTCAGGATGTATGGTTTGTTTCTTCTAAAAGAAATCAAAGGATTTTATTTTTTTGAGAATCTTAAGTATTTTATAGAGTGATAGCTTCTCCATTAATGATTTTGTCTTTCATTTAAATCAATTGTATTTATAACATTCCACTATTAATTATTTTACAGATTGTTAATAACCACGTGTTTGTTGGTTCTGTTTTTAGGATATATTCATGATTGAGTATTGTATGCCCAATTCGAATTCTGGTATATTGAGTGACTAGTTTCCATTCTGGAATTACTTGGTAATGATAGTTTTATTTGATAGTTTTTTATTGATTCTACTGCTGGTCATTCCAGATTTTTTGTTATGAAAAAAGACAACAGAAACAATAACAATAAGCTTACCTTCTTATTTGGAAGCAATGATGCGATATAAGATGAAATTCTCTTGGAGATCCAACAATGTTTCTGACCATTTAGCTTTATTTCCCTTTTGACCCAAATCCCTAATGGAATCGGATTAACTTGACTATGAAATAAGTCAACTAACACACACCGAAGATAATTCTTCAGAGCTGAAACAAATAACATCAAATTTTATACTCATTACATGGAAAAGTACTAGGACCTTATCAGTCAGCATGGTTCAATGGTAACCTAAAATTAAAATTTTAGTTGAGAGGTTAATTTTAATACAGGACATTTTATAATGCTCTGTGAGCATCAGATGTGATGTCACAGGTTTCTGAGGGCGCAAGTCCCAAACAAAAAGCACAGGTGTCCGATGGATGTAAAAGGTGACTGTGAGTATTAAGGAGTATTACTGCACGACCAGAGAATAGCTTTTTGGTGATAAACACTTTTCATAAATGTCATCAGTCTTCATGTTAGCTTTGAATAAGATTCCAGCCAAAATGGAAAGCAACACAGAGGCAAAGAAACCCAAATCACAAGATGTGGTGAGTGTTGAGACCAAGGAAGTGTTAATCCTTCGAGGAACGGCAGAGGGCAATATGTCGACAGCTCTTAAGAATCGAATGGCTCTAACAAAAAATATCTGTAAGTAAGTACACTTAACATTGTAACAATAAGGTGCTTGGCAGTTGAGTAGATGCACTAGTATGTGTATAAGAATTTGGAAGTTAGGATGTTACTGTTACCTGATTAAGGTTGGAATTTATTAGGTCAATATGAGAAATGACGTAAAGTAAGAAATGGATCTATGGTTTAGATGTTAGAAGAAATTTTGTGAAAGTGTAGAAAAATGTGTATAAATAAGAGAAAAGAAAGATAATAAACAAGCATTATCTCAAAGATAACTATAAGGATGAGGAGGACAGTTGTTGGGAAAGGTATGAATCCCTACATTCCCTCTAACTATTGGTCAAATAGTGTAATTTATGTCATTAAAAAGACTATGTGTGTACAAAAATAACGTTTACCAAAAATTATTGTTCTCGGCATTAAATGACCTAAAATGGTTGATATGCCGTAAAACACAAACAAACAGGACAGTTAAAAAAAAACAATACACAAATTATCAAACCTCATCTCGAATATTCTAAATAAATTTTAATCGATTTTTTATTGCAGCAATTTTAAAATATTTTTATTAAAATGAATTCTAATGGATTTCTAATGTCCAGGTTAGAAATGAGAGTTCAATGAGTGATAATAACAGTGTTGAACCCAAAAAGCCACAAGCACATTAAGAAACTAACAAAAAAGAGAAAAAAAAATAATCTTACGTTCCAATTCTGCATCTGATTTTTCAGTTGATTCCTTCACAGCTACAACCATCAAAGGACTGAAAGGTAACCTATAATAAAAATGAAAATAGAAAAATAAATAAAACTTTAAAAATATAATATAATATAAAAAAACTAAAGAGTGTATCAAATATTCAGACTATTAGCCTCGTCTTCAGAAATGTTATCTTCATTTTTATAACTGAGATGAGTCTAAATATTTTGGATTTCGGATTTCATAAATATTGTCATTTTTAATTTGTGTTATCTTGACAATGTTTGGCCTTGAGATAAGACTTAATAATTTATGTATTGAATTTTCAGACTATAGGCCTCATCTTTATTGCTATCTTCACTGGAATCCTTTAGATAAGGCAGGATAATTTGTGTTTGAGATTTTAGGGCTATTATCTTCATTTTTATTATTCTTACCTTCAAAAGATTTTGGCCTTCTAAGGGTACTGAACTTTCCTTAAAAATGATAGTGAAAAAAAATATTCCCTTACTTGACACAATTATTTTCTTCATTAGATTCCATCAGGTCATCATTCAATACAAGGTCTTCATCTTCTAATTCATTTATTTCTAATAAAACAAGTGAAAGAGAAAAAAGTTGCATCAAATAAATAATAAATAAAAAATGATTCTAAACTTTTAAGTTCTTATTAATTAAATAAAAAGTTTTTAATTTAATTCTTAATTAAAAAATTGAAAAAATGTTGGTCTTTAAATAATCATCCAAAATTATTAGAGTTTAGCAATAGAATAAAAGCAAATGGAAAAATAATATTTGCAGTTAAAAACAGTCCTAATACAGATAATTGCTAGAGGTTAGCAATAGGATTAAAATAAATTGAAATAATATATGTAATTCAAAAACAGTTCAAATGAAGATAATTGCTACAGATTAATAATATAATAATACCATACTTGGATAAGAGAAAATACTAAAATATTTCTTAGACTACTAAAATTTGTTTGCTTGTTTGTTTGTGGTTTATGGCATATCAACCATTTTTAGGTCATTTAACGCAGAAAACAATTTTTGGTAAATGTTTTTGTCAACACTTTTTTTTTGATAACACAATATGCACTATTTAAACCATAGCTGGAGGGAATGTAGACTATTATATTCATTTCAGTTAAAATCCTTTGAGAAAGAAATGAACTGTCCTAGACCTACCCAAGTATGGGCTAACTAGTGCAACAACTGTTTTTGTTGTTTGTTTATGTGTGGGGGCCCTCTTCTAAGTATATGATGGGTCAGCTTTTGGCTGGCTTTTTCCTCCAATCATATGGGTTCCATAGTCTGTCCATCAAGTTATCAGCCAAATCACTTTTTATAGGGCAGAATTAGCAGGCAACAAAGGAAGCAGGAAAGACTAAAAGCACAAGTCCTAGTATTGACTAATTTATTTAATTATTATATTTCATTATATAATTATTTACCTATCTAAGTTAACCTAGCGAACAACCTTGATTTCAGGAGAGCTTTGCAATGTCCATGTGATCACCGTCATGGCAAAAAGAGAACAAATTAGAAAGAGTGAATAAAACGTAACTTCCACAGTTATCATGTAATATCAACCCCTTCTCTCAAACCGGCATTATGACTAACCCAACTCAGGGGAAAAACCTTCTCATATACAAGGTGGGGCAGAAACGGGCAGGTCTTTTTTAAAAAAATCATTAAATATCAGATTTTATTAAAAAAGAGAAATTTTTTCATCTATCTATGTTTGCCATTTTATAAAGTTAAGTGTGGAATATGATATCGTCATGGGATATCCATTTTTGGTGACTTGTTACTTTTCATGTAGCTCTCATATGCAAAAACGTTATAATTATCCATATTTTGAACTTTTATCTGAAACAAACAAAATAATTCATTATTAAATCATACAATGGCATGTCTTTGCAAAAAAAATGATACCTATTTGACTAATATAGGGCAAAGCGATTTCAAAAACACCTATTATTTCTGCCCCACGCTGTATTACACCCTATTAATAAAAGAAAAATACTTTTATTGAAAAAGTATTGCTAGTGATACAAACAATAAGAGTTGATATACCATTAAGCAATCAATTCATAGATTACTGAAGTAAAAAAAATATCTTACGGTCAATGAAATCATCAATTGTCGAAGTGCTAACGATGTCATCATTATCATCCAAGCCTGTATTGACAAGAGATGCTTCAGAAGTAACCACCAATATTGTTTCAATATAAGGACATGGATTACAAATATAATGGGTGAAAACAGTAGCCACAAATTCAAGCAGGTCATTGTTTCGTCCTGAGCTGTCATTATGGCCGTATTTTATCAACCAGTCTATCCACACATGAAGCTCCATTTCAAGGCCATCAAACAAACCAGAATGGTAAAGAAGCTGGAAAATGGAAAAATAAGACAAGAATTCTAGCATTTATAACAATCTAAATGAGAACATAGTCATGAATGATTTGCTGTACACGGTTGCTGAGAAAAGCAGAATCATGTTCATCATTGGCCTCAAGTCTAAACATGACACATATTCACAAATTTCATTAAGGCAGTACCTTACTAATTCTCTGCTTTATGGAAGCATCCCAGATTGTTCGACTATCGTGTATGAATGCAGAATGTTTTGCTGGACACTGATGGCGACCAAAGTAGGAGATTGCATAGTGTTGATCTCCAACTCAAATCTAAAATTGATGGCACATACACACAAATGCTAAGAGCAGCATTGACCATTTCATAGCACCCACAATTGTATTTAATTAGTTGTAAGTTTTCAATAAAATTGGTTGAGAGGAAAGACACTAATATTATTGCATTAACTAACAATACTAACTATCAAACCTCATCTCAGAAATTCACACAAATAAAGAAACATTGCGCATATAAAAATAGAGATGAGAATAAAAGCCTGAATAATTTGAATATTACTAATTATAAAGCCATATATTAAAAATATTCAGATTAAAAGTTGAAAACCAATACCCAAATTATCTAATCTATTAAATAAACCTTGTTAAAAGATTCCTTCAATAAAATGTAAGAAAATCAGATATTTCCTTTTCTAAATTATGTTTGTGTGTGTGCGCGCACTCAACTTACTCACCTTTGCAGGTTGAGCTGGCTCAACCACTGAACACACAATACAGTGGCAAGTTCCCTGGGAATTTGAATTTCACAAGCAGCCACCAGCCACATATCTCAATTAAGGGAGATAATTGAATATATAATGCAACACTAGGGCTATCAAGGGCTTTTATATCTTGACACTAGATGAGTCGCCTATCCACTCTCACTACCTAATCCATAGCTGCAAAGAAATCGGAATTAATATCTTTCCCAAGGGTATTAGTCCACAGGTGAGCATGACGGAACAACCATGATTTAAATACATGTACTGAGAATCCAGAGTCTAATTGCCTAACCACTGTCCCAAGTATCTTACCCTAATCAAAGAAAAATGTAAAATTGAAATTCATGTCTTACCTGACAAATAAGTTGTTTAACAAATGACAGCAGCTGATTATCATTTCTGATGGTTATTAATGTATCAAATAAAAAATGAAGTAATGCTTGTCCATCTTTATTCTATGGATAGAAAAAGGAATACAGATATTTTTTAAATTAAAATAAAGTAGTTAATTCCTTCTCAGGAGAGAAAAAATAGAGATTTTTTTTCAAATATTAGAAAGTAATTAATTCTCTGTAAGGAGAGAAAAAAAAATTGAATTTTTTTAAAAAATTATAACAAAGAAATTGATTCACTCTAAGGAGAGAAAAAAATTTTTAAAAAAAGTAATTAATTTACTCCCAGGAAAGAAAAACAGAATTTTTTTTCTAATTAACAAAAAGTTATTAAAGCAAAAACCAATTCATGTAAAACTATAAAGTTTTAACTATATTGTTTATAATGGAATAATCCATTCACCCCTGACAATCAGTAAATCCCCACATATATAAGACAAAGAATAGTAATCGCTGTAATCCTAATTCCCCTATTTCCTATATCAATCTATGATATACTCTTTGTCCTTTGTTTTGTTCCGTTCATTAAAACTATTTATTTATTTTACTGGAAACATGCAATTAGCATAATCACTTCACTCCAGATTACCAAGTTGTGTATATCAAGGTTTTATATCACATATAAATATCTTATTTATATATCTTATTTGAATCTACTTCTTTTTTTAAAATAATTTTCTAAATCCACTTTATAAAAGAAAATTTATTTTCTTTAAATTCATTTTTTAAGTACTATTATTATTTCTAAGAAAAATCTAATTCTGTTTCTTGGTTTTTAATGAGATGGAAGCATCAGACAAGTTGATGCCTTTAAAGATAGAACTTCCTACTAACTGTTTACATCACCTGACAAACAGTGCTAAAAAGTATTTCTTGGACAAAAAAACAAATTCTTTTTATCTAGAGTACTATAAAACCTTGATTATTATAATTATTATTACATAATTATGGAACCCATGATATCTGTTAATGTTACACTAATGTTCCAAAAAACACAATTTAAAATAGAATTTTCATTAGTTAGAGTAGTATACAATCTTCATTAGTCTTATAACCATAATAGTTATTAAATTATAACCCATGCAGTCTATTAATCACTCCTGCTGCCTGATTATGTTACAGTTTGATATGTTGCAGAACAAACTAAAAAAAATTCCTGCTCACCGTTTTATTCCAAGGAATTTTCCGTGCATCAGTTTCAGCCAGGAGTTTCAGCAGATAAAGCCTGACCCTTATTTGACGATTGAAATCTGTGGACGGTTGTTCTTGCCCTTGGCCCTGGTTTTGACAGATCCTCTGAACTTGAGAAAAGATTTCCCCAAGAGCAGAAAAGCCAGACAATGCCTCTGGCCAAAGCGTTTGGTACATGCACAGAATTTGTTCATGAAGAATTATATTCTCAACAGAATCCACCTCTGACAACAAATCTGTAATGAAACCAAGAATATTGTATTAAATTTTGAAGAGAGACTTGGAATTGTAAAGATAGCACTGAAGATAAGGGTAGAAGTCCAAATAAGCTGAATAAAGATAATAATCAAGACATATCTAGTAAAATCAGACAAATAATAGTGTCTGGGTATTTCATAAAGTTACCCTAATTAATCACATAATAAAAAAGAAAAAAACTGACCTTTTGCAATTTCTAATTTTTCTTGAGCTTCATCTTTGTTGAGTTTTTCCCAACTTTTAAAAATAGTATTCAGAGATGGCAGAATCTACAATAACATTTTAGAATGTTCAAAAATTTATGCAAAAATCTATTCCATTATCTAGAAACATGTCAAATAGGAATAGTAATGTTCTTTTTTTTCTTAAGTAAATGTAAAATTACAATCAAAACTTGCAGAAATATTTCTAAGTGTAAAGCAAATAAGGCAGTGTTTAAAAGTATTTTTTTTTTAAATTCAAAACTTCAGCCTAGTAATAGACCATTAAAATTTGGATAGGCATAACTGAAGAAATGTCAAATATTACAATCACACAAATGGCAGGAAAGCTAAATGTTTAAACCAAAAAAAAAGGAAAATTTGAAATTAGAGAAAAATTTCCAAATCATAGTTTCATTAATAATTGCTATATTTGAATAAAAAGAATGAAAATATTTGAATTAAAAAAAGAATGAAAATTTCTTAATAATTCTTTTATTCAAAAATTTTTTTTTTTTTTTTTTAATTCAAATATTTTTATTTTTTTAAATTCAAATATTTCTTCAAATATTAATAAAAAGAAATTTGATAATATATAAAAAAAACTTTTTTTAATATTTGAACAAAAAATTACAATATTTTTTCAATTGAAAACATTAAAAGAATTTAAATAAAAAAAAATATTTGTGAGAAAAACAATTTGGATTAAAAAAACTGATAATTACTAAATAAAAAAAAATTTAAAGAATTGAACAAAAAAAAAGAAAATATTTCTTTAAAAAAACAAAAAAATTGAAGATTTAAAAGAAAAAGATATTGCAAAAGTGGATTTCAATTAAACTTTTCATTTACCCGTGTCATTTGATCCTTAAACAATAGAATGAAACGTTCCATATCGGCATTGCTAAAGATTTTGCTTTCAGATACAAAAGATCCATTCAGGCAAAACTGAATGATAGATCTCAATTTCTTCATCAGTTTCAGAGTGTACTGCAGACATCGATACTGTATTGACAATTCTTTGTTGGGCTGAAAAGCAAATAAAAAAAAAAAACATGTACAATTTCATAAATGCTAAATATTGGATGGTAGTTTGTAGATCTATTTTTTAGATGGTTGCCTTCATCTTTATCTTTGTCACCTTTACGTTTCAGCCTTCTGATGATAAAACTCTAATCATAATCATTACTTGGTTTGATTTTGAAAATACATGCTAGTCACTTTTTTTCTTCCTCTCCTTTCTCTTTCATCATTTTCTCTCTTCCTAGGTATTAATAGGGTCAGATTTGCCATATGCTTGTTGCTTTCATTTTTACATGCTGTATTCTACTGCTGTATCATTTCATTTTTAAACATTTTCAAAATCTTTTATTAGACAAAATCCAACACCCAACTCTATTTAAAACAATACACATTCTTTGTGTAGCGTCTTCATAACATTTTTCCCTCCATGTATTACATTCTTTCTGAGATAGATGTAATTGAATTTTCCATCACCCAAACTTGGATTTCGTTTTTGTCTACACACACTAAACATACACCCTCCTCCAGACCCTAAATGCTTACATTAGTATTTAACTATTCATCCATAGAACTTTCCAGAGGCAGAGATTATAGAAGATCAAATGACTTACATCAGTTGAAGCGATTATTGCCTGGAGAATTTCTTGAGGTGGCAAGACAACACTTTTGACTAATTCCAACAAATTTTCAACTGATATCTTTCTGAAAGTTTTAAGAGGTAGAGGAATTTCTGGTTGTGTATCCAAAATCTACAAAAAGAAAACAGATGAGACTAAAAATTTGTTAAAATTTCACATTGTTTTGATTATAAATTTTTATAGTTTATCATATAAAATTAATTTTTGAATTATAGCTTAACTTGCACTGAGAGTAATTTTATTTCTTTTTAAATCTAAACACTGAAAAAGGAAAAAAAATCATAATATCCTGATAAGAATTTTCTAAATCTTCCATTATTCCAATAAGGAATTAAAGAGAAAGTGTAAGAATATTTTTGTGACTCTTTTTGTTTCCTTTAGGTCTATCTACTTTATAACCCTGAGGTTATCTTTGTTCAAACCTAATGCTTTGTCTGCAACTAATCCCTTGAAAATATTGTCTAATTATGAGTAATCCAGAAAAGCAACCATTTCAGAAGAAACACTACATGAAACAAAAGTTAAAAGATATTTAAAGCATGGAAATCCATTCACTTCTTGTTAGTACAGTATATGTTACGAAGTCGTTGATTTTAATCTATTTGTTTCTTTTTCAATGATATATCAACCTTTATCAGATATTCAATGACAAAAACAATCATTTTTATTAACATCTTCTTTTTCATAACATCAGATGCACTATTTAATCCAAAGCTGAAGGATTCATAACTTACCCAAGGGAATGTACAGAGGTACTTGAGTAAAAGACGAATAAATTTAGTAAAATATTTAAAATCCAAAATATTTGCACAGTGTAAAAAAATAACTTACCATTTCTAAGAAATCCATGCATTTTAGCCATTTCTGAGAGGCTCTGGGTACAGTACTATTTTGAACTTGCAAGAGAAAAGGCTGTATTTGTTCCGGGCATACTTGGAATATCTTCAAAATTAGTTCCTTCATTAAAGGGTCCTCAAAAAATGGCATCACATGAACGTTTTGCAGGAACAAACGAACTGTACGATTTTGGTCACTGGAAAAATAAATGTTATCATATACTCATTTTGTTTTTTAGATGAAGCTTGATAATCAGTATTATTTAGATAATTCAAATTTTTACTCTAAATTTTTATTGTTGCATACATGGGGTTTCAGTATTTACTAAATTTTTAGACGAGGCTTGATAATTAGTGATATTTAGATTATTCAGACTTTTATTTTCATCTTTATTCTTATATACACAATATTTCTTTATTTGTGTGAATTTCTGAGATGAGGCTTAATTATTACTATTTATGTTTTTCACTCTTATTCGTATCATTATACATGGTTTCATTAATTTGTGTTAATTTATTTAGATTATACAAACTTTTGCTAATATTTTCATAGGCAAAAACACAACTGCTTTCTTTATGTAACCCATGTAAAAGTCTTGTAGCTTCTTATTCTTAGAAACCAAACATCTATTCAAATTCTCATTTAAAAATGGTTATATTAATAGTCTTTTTTCAAATGGAAAGATACCAATAGTTGTAAAATCCTGCTTGTAAAAATAATAATACATAATATAAAAATTTGGCCTTCTCTCATGTGAAGTTTACAAATCACGGAGGTCTAAATAAGCTATTTTTGGTTTGTATTAAAAGACTTGATTCCATTAGAGAAAGTATTAAAGGTAAAAAAAAAAAGTTCAATGAATAATGAAGTTCATTAAAAGTAGTCAAATATTTATTTGAAAAGACTTGATTCCATTGGTGCTTTTTAAAAGATAAAAAAAACCTTGTGATTCCAAGCATTGAAATATTAGAAATGAGATTAAACTAATGAACAATGAATGGTTACCGTCCCGAGGTGCCAAATGTCTTATCAAAAAAGATGATTCCATTTTTGGGTGAAGTGCACAGCTCCAAAAGCAATTTGTGTACCAACGTACGGACAGATTCAAGATCGGGACTGTCTTCAATTTCTTTAAACTAGGATAAACACAAATAAAAAGAAATTAAGAAAAAAAAATAACAAAAAAAAAATAAACTAAAATAGACTTTTAAGAAAAACAAAATATTTGGTAAAAAGAAAAGATATTTTTAAATAGGAAATAAATTTGTTAAAAAGATTGTTAATAAAAAACAGTTGATAAAAACCACAAACTAAAGAATGTAAATGCCAAAAAAAGTGTCAACAGGAAAATTTCAACTTTTGCCGATTCTAGCATTGGACTTCATATTTCAAAAGCAAAATTTAGTTGCATTAATAATTTAATTATTTCAATCTCAACAAATTGGATGCTGTAATTTTGGAAATATGACTAATTACAATTTAGCTTTTTATGCACAGTGAAAATACTCTCAGCACTCAATGATGATTAAATTAAAGGTTGCCTTGTTATTATATTTTCACAAATATTCAAAATCTGCACTTACAAAAAAATAATATGACGTTTAAGGGATTATTGGCATTAGTTTGCCCCGTAAGTGTAGATCACTGAATGAAAAATCTAGAGTGATATATATGGGTACATAGCCTACATATTAAATTGTAAGCAATAAAATACAGCCAGTGATGTCCAGATTTTACCAGCTTTGTATGTGGAAGCGTGTTATAAAGGGAAGCCGTGTATCAATTTTGGCTATGACAGTTGAAAACAATTCCTTAAATTTAATATAAATTTCTCAAGTTTGAAATCTATTTTATTCAAAGCTGTTAACCTTATAAAATATTTAGTTGTAGACCTAAGAGTCTTCCGAACTTAAAATATATATATATATATATATAAAATATTGCAATAAAATATTTTTTTGCAATCTGTATACAGACATGTTTTAGTGTCTACGCTTCAGCAGTAAAGCTCTGCAAACAGTGGGTCCTCCTTAAGCCAGGATCAAAATCAGAAGAAAACAGCATCAGTCCGAATTCCTAGCCCCTTGGCCACCAGATGACCCACTAAATTGAAATATATACTGCTATATAAGTCATTAGAAAGTGCTCTACTGACACCGTTTCTGGAGAGTGGGAGGATGTTTGCTTTATCACTTATCAGGGCCATGACAATATTCTTTTGATTAAGAATATTCTTGTCGTTACTTGCCTCTTTGGTGATTTTATCATTTTTTTTAATTCTTTAGTTATTAGAAGAGGACCGACAAATAACCACAGAATTAAAAAGAAATGGTAAAATCGCAAAACAGTCCAGTAACGACAAGGATACTCTTTAATAAAAGAATATTGTCCCAGCCCTACTTATTATATATATACCATTCTAACTACAAAGCCCAAAAATTCAGGAATTACCTCCAGAATGTTCTTGTAAGCTTTCTTCCATGGTGTTGGTCCAAGCCAATTGTAAACTCGAGCCAGGTCCGTCAAAACATTAGATGAAAATATTTTGATTTTTTCACTTTTTGTTATGGATTCATTCTGAACAATCTGGAAAAAAAAAAGATCAAAACAAAAGATATTTTTGAAATTATCGTTTATCATTCAACAGTAACATTTGTCATCATCACCACTAATATCGAAGTTTTATAGGCAGTAACATGGCTATTCATGTAGTTTACCTATTGCATGTTGCTTTCCCATCTTTCTCTCTTTGTTTCCTGTAACCATATATATATATATTATGGTAACAGGAGACAAGGAGTGAAAGATGGGAAAGCAACATGCAATAGGTCAGAATGGGATAGCTTATATTAGTTCCTGTGTTTTCCATAATTATTTTCCTTCTCTCATTGACAGTTCTTTAGTACAGTACTTTGGCAAGGATATGTAAATATCCAGGTTTATGTCTCAGGGCGCGGTTAAACCACTGGGTAAAGGCACTCTTAGTCTAAGGTAAGACAGGCATCTAGAAGGAGGAAAACTCTGAAGTAAAAACAAAGTCGTCTCCTAATTGGGATATAGATGCGGCTGGGGACCGTTTGTGAATTTTATATTCCATGAACTTGTGTGTGGGTTCAATGATTCAGCCAGCTAAACCTATAAAGGTCAGTATGCTGATCTCATTATCATTTTTTACAGTACTGTGAATGAAAATACTTTAGAGAAAATAATTTTATAAAAATAGAAATTTTGTTTGTTCATTTGTTCCACTTCAATATCAAAGTCAGCTTGACATAGTTATGTGGGGTTAATAGATTAATAAGGACAAGACTCACCATTCATTAATGCTTATTGTTACATCTGTCTGGCCACTAACTTATATTTTTGAAAATGTCTATAGACATCCCCAACAGCCTAAATAAAGGGCTTTATACCAAAAAGAGAAGACTTACCATTTCTAGAATAAGAGGCAAAACTAATTCAACGACAGAGCATTTGTCAACACGTAATCCAGCAAAGATCATTGGTACCACATCTGGTGAAAGAAAGGAAAATTATTGACATAAAGAAACAAAAGAAAAATAGTTTTATAAAGAACATAAGCATTTAATCATTACTAGTTATGATGACTGAACTTATACATTTATGACCAGAAAGTTTCATCTCTCTGTTGCAGATAATGATGGTATGATGTCATGGACATGTGTCAAAAGCAGAGATGTGACATTAAATTCCTCCATGGAGAAAAAATTGAACCAATCAATATTTACCGGCGTCTGTTGAATGTTTATGAAGCTAATGCAGTTGATGTCAGCATAGAAAATGGGTTTGATGATTTCAGCTGGCAACAGAGATGTGAGTAACAAGCACGCTCTGGACACGAAAATGGACTGCCTCATTCATCGCTGGCAAACATGCATTGAGAATGGTGGTCACTACGCAGAAAAATGATTTCCGAAGCACTAAAGATCGCTTGTTTTAATGGCACAACTCCTGTCGTTCGCTTTTCAACGTTTAAAAATTTGGA
>JAYKTE010778020.1:0-17341 GCA_036873565.1 Xipholeptos notoides
TCTTGCCCGCGCAGTCGTCAGACCAAAATGATTTTGGTCTGACACACTATCACTGATATTGCGCACTTTATCTATGAATATAAGCAAACTTACTCTACAGTTTATATATATATATATACCTGGCATCTTATAGTGCAAGTAAGCTAATAAATATATTAATATATTAGTAGAAATATATTTCTAAATTTATCTAGAAATTATTATTTTTCTTCTCCTTTTAAATGATATATATAGTATATTGAGAAACCACATATACTTTCTTAGTATGTATATATAGCAAAAAATAAATAAAAAAATAGAAAAATGCTTATATGAAAGTATTAAATTATTACATTATTTTTATTTTATATTTCAGACCATCTTCCAATGAAAGTTTCATCTCTCTGTTGCAGATATTGACTGTATGAGATTCCAAGAAAGCAACCCGTGTCATTGATGTGAATCAGAAGCAGAGATGCATCATTGAATTCCTCTATGCAGGAAAAATTGAACCGATAAACATTTACGGGCGGCTGTTAAATGTTTACGAAGTTAAGGCATTCGATGTCAGTATAGTTAGGAGGCTGTAGTCAACTCGAGGAAGTAATTCATTTTGGTATACTTTAAACAATACTGATTCCAAATCCTGGTTAGGTAAAGTTCCTTAGCCTTAGTTGGTATTTTCACAGATGAGAAAATCAAAGTGATTGATCAGAAAGCTTGGTCTGCCAGGTTGGGGGTTGTGGTTGTGTGTGCAATAAGTCAATAACCTACTTATTTAAAACCAAGCTTGTTATAGAAACTACAATGATACCTTGATAAGTGTTGTTTGTTGTTATGACTATGATCCTCAAGGAATCAAGAAGCATTATAAATGTGTGTATGTGAGGAATAGCTAATTTTCTTTTGTATGGGCATCCATCACCTAAACTACTTTTTAAAAAAATTTATTTTAAATTTACAAGCTAACTAGATGTGTTTTCTTTGCTTTTTTTTTCTAAATTTGGGAAGAAAAAAATTATGTCCAACTTTAGGAAAAAAAATTAAAGAGTATCTATTTAGCCAGGAGACAAACAGAAAAAAACACGATTTGACACAAGCTCTTATTTTATGTGCTCTATGGCAGATTAGAATGCTTACTTACTCCACCCTCCTCCTACCATTTCAGCCATCCGATCAACCATCAGGTTTTTCTCTAGAGTTTAGTTTTTCTCTTGCACTGTTTTCTAGGACTTGCTAGCTTCACTGCGTCTACCTGGGTTAGGAATTTATTGTTGTCTTTCTCCTGGGCGAAGTTTTTTTTTCTCTCGAGTTAACGAGAGCCCCAGCCCCAGCCAGTCAACCGAATATAAAAAAATTCAACTTCGTTTTAAACACGCATATTACAAAAAAAATTTTTTAAACTAAAGTTCGGAGAAATTTATTAAAAATAAATTTATCAAATACTTTTGTGATTTTCAGATTGTATTTAATTATGACACTATAAACAATTTTTAAAGCACACACACAAGACTACAAAACTAAAATGAATTTTTTTATTCTTCCCTAGGCCCAAAAGTATGTTTTAAAAAATGCCTCCTCTCACTGACAAGACTGTATCTTGTTTTGAAACTTGTATAAATAATATCCAATAAGTATCAATAAATAATAAAATACAAAAAAAAATTAAAATAATTAATTAAATAATAAAATTATAATGAAAAGGGAAATTAAAAATGTCCAAATTTTAAAACCTTGAAAAAAAAAAAGGAGTTTTTAAATTTTTAGAAATCCTCATTTAATTTTTACTTTAATCCTCCTTTTACACTTAAAATAAAACTAATGTATTTTTTGAAATTAAAAGTATTTAAATTCAAATTTAAAAAAATTATAAAACATCCAAAACAAACAAAAAGTCTATTTTAAAATTAGAATTAGAAGATGTATGTATAAAAGCTAATGTAAAAACTCTATAGGTAAAATTATGAAAATACTACTAATAATGATTGATCGATCAATAAAGTATTTATTATTATTTTTTATTTATTTAATCTTAGCTTCGTCTTATCTTCCCTTTTTTATTTTTATTTTTGAAGAATCGACATAAAACTGTTTCCGGTGTTTAAGCTTCAGGCTCGCTCGATCCCATACAAGGAAAACCCCCCAAAAAACGAAAAGGAAACAAAAAAAAGAAAGATAAATGGATAATTTTAAGCCTCTTTTCCAGGTCAGACTGCGAAAGATTTCAAGGAAACTCGTAGGTAAAATCTACCTTGAAGATTCCTGCTGAAAATATAGCTAAATTTTATGCTAGGTTTTGTGAAAATCAATGTCGTCTTAGTCGTCTGTTTTGTAAAAATCTATAAAAGCCAATCTGTCATGGCCGTCGTCATCTTCTTCGTAAAAAAAATATTTTTATCCAATCTATCTATTCAGTATGCTTTGACATAATCTTTATAACGTATTGCTGCTCAATATTGACTTTATAGGTTTTTGGTTTATCCATTTTTTGTTATAAATTATATTTCTAAGATTTTGAAATTTGATTTGTTCAAAATAATGGTGACGTTTACATAAGGAAAGAAAACGACATAATTTATCTATGTTGATCTTTTTTTTTTTGCCATTTAATTCAAAATCACAAAATTATTTTTTTAATTCATAAAGGTCTTCATTTAGAGATCATACTTTTTTTTTTAATGTTTTATCTAATGCGGTGTAAAATTATTTTAAACTTTGAATTCTAGTTGTCAACAAGGATGTTGGTTTATAATAATGGAGAGAGTAGTGAAATATTTCTTCTGCTACTACAAAAACGAAGTCGGTTTAAGCAGCTTATTTTTCTGAATTATTAATTTTTCAAAATAGTAACCATTTTTGTAAATTTATATTTAAATAGAAAAAACGATTAAAGCAAATTATTCAGAAATAAAATATCTTATTTTTTATTCTTAAATAATTTTCTTTTTTTTTTCTAATTGAAAACCATGAAGTTCGATGTTTTTGTTGTGCTTTTAAATGTTTGAAATCTATTTTCATAACATTTTAGATTTTTGAAGTAGCATTTGATTGAAATAAAAATGAAATTTTCTTTTCATAACTTAAATTTGTCTTTTTGCTTAAGAAATTAAGAAATGTGTTTTTACTGTTACAGTCTAGTTTCATTAAATTTTAATATTTTAAATATTAAAAAAAACTAGTCTTGTGTTTTAATTATGGTTAAAATTAGTAATCAATGCAATTTGGAATTTAATTTAAATATTTTTAAAGGTATAATTACAAAAATACAACTTAGGTACAGACTGGACTGACTTGGTGACATGTCATCATCCCCCTTATCAATATTTTTTAAAATTGTTATGCTTTAATTAAAAATTAAATGAAATAAAAAATTATTTTCCTCAAAGTCGACTTTGTTTTAAGCTCAATTATAAGTTGAACAAATGTAGATAAATTTCAAATGTTTACAATTAAGTTGAACAATATTTATGATTATTCAATTTACAATAATATTGATTCTTTAACTTTTTAATTTTTTTCCAAAAAAACCTTAAAAATGCTAACTTGGAGTTTAGAAATTAAATGCAAGTAATTGTAAGTCTTAAGTTAATACCTTATCCTTGATAAATTTGCTTGAAAATTTTATTCTTAATTCGTTTTAAATATTTATTCAATATAATTAATTATTCTTTATAGAGAAATATAAGTGATTGATTGATTCAATATTTTAAGGAAAAATGTAGATGAGATCTAACTTTTTATTTAAATGGTTTTAGCTGTGTAGATAGCCATGAGTTGAGTGTCATTCATTCATTCATTCTTTAGTAGTTTAATTGAAAAAAAAAATCCACTGTATTTAATTATTTATCAAATTTGATGAAATACCTGAAGGAATAATAATGAAAAAGATATAAATCCTGTTACTCTAAAATGTCATAAAAATACTAAAAACCGAAGAATTTATGGAAAATTGTTGAAAATGTCTTAAGAGAAAGAAACATCTGTTGTTGGTGATTCATGTTTGTTATTAAGATTCATGAATCATAGATAAATTTTGTGATTCATTTGTAATAATTTAGTCTTCTTTCTTTTGCGTGGACATTTTTTTTCATTTTTACAATGACTTAGTTGTTAATAATGTTCTTTAAAAAAAATTCTTAAGGAAAAATAACAACCACCGAAGAATCGGCATTTTAAAGTTTTTATTTTTATTATCTAAAATATCTTTCTTGGTGTTCTCAACCAAAATTTGGTTTTATTTAACTTTTTTCTAAGATTTTTCCAACAAAAAAACCTTTATCAGCATTTATTTTTCTATCAGATAATTATTGTTTATGAAAACATGGTGACCTTAAAAAGAGGTTTCGTTTTTTTGTAGTCTTTGTTGAATTAATATTTTTTTAAGGATTAGAAGAAAAAAAAACAAGTGTAAAATAAAATACATTTCTAGTGGTTCCTATTATAATTTAAGTTTATTTTATTTATGGCTTTGGGTTTAATCAATGCAAAAATTAGAAACTAAAATAAAGATAATATTTATTTACTTGCGGAAGAAAAAGGTAAATTTAATTTCAATAATGAAGTTAAGGTAGACATTTATCGTTGAACGTTTGTTTTTATGTGAAAATTAATTTCTTATATAATCGAAAATAATTATCATCCATCACACACGATATATTTTAAATTTTAATTTAAATGGCTAATAAAGCTTAGTTTACAATATTTAAAATAAAATCGAAAATTTGTACATTTACACAAGACCAGTGAAACCAGAAACCTGACAATGCATGAACGACATGTGAGTTTTTATGGCGAATAAAGGCATTCAAAAATACTTTTTTTTCAACGTTAGTTTTGTTTTAAGCACAAAAGCTTCGGAAACCTTGAGCTTAAAAATAAATTCAATCAAATTACATGCTTCGAGATGAAAATAATGCAATAAAATTATTTTTTTAAATAACACTTGAGATTAAGGTCTGTCTCCTAATTTCTGTTCAAAATGACGAAAATGAATCTGAATAAAGAAAAGGACATTTTTCGCTTATTTTTAAATTGACAAAATTAAACCAAAAATCTTGAAACCTCATTTATTTGAGTTAAAATATCTAGATCTGCAATTGGTAAAAAGAAAGATGACAATAAATTTAGATTTTTCTGTGTTTTTCTTTCAATTGTAAATTTCCATTTTATTTTTGGATTTATGTATGATTTTTTTTATTGTTGAAGCAATCTTCATTTCATGTGATGTTTTTTCTTTATATTTTTTTAAATATATACCTAACTTTATTTTTTCCTATTATATTTTAATATTGATAAACATAAAAGCAAAAATCTCAAATGTAATGATTTTTTTCACTCGTTTTTGACAATTTAAAATTAGGATAAAAATTTAATTGCTAAAACATTTTTTATAAATGTGTTTGTTTGATTTATTTCTGTTACTGATTATAAATATTTTAAGTAACAAATAAAGATCTAAGCTAACTAGTAACTACTAAACCACCAAAAACCACTCTTCATTCATTTATTTGAATAGTGAAAAAAAGAGACTCGGTCTCTTTTTTATCTTATAATATTTGTCTTATTGCACATCTTCTCCCTTTTAACTTGAAAACTAAAACATAAGTCTCCAAACATTTTATTTAATTTCATTTAATTATTTTATACATCTCTAAAAAATCCATTTTTCTCCAGTGTCGAAAATCAAATAATTAATATACTTTAGCTTTTTGCCGACAAAATGTTTATTGTTTATCGTTTGTATGCTGAAAAAGTAACATGAAATTTAAAATAATTATATTTTCAAAATAAAACCTGTTTTAAGGATTTTAAAACCATAAAAATAATCAAAATGAAGTATTTAGTACTTACTTTTTTTACGGTAATGAATTATTTTCATGTTGTGTTGAAAAGGTTTACTTTCGAGCTCTTTCAAGATTAGAGTAATTTAGAGTTAAGTGCTATTAATACAATCATTTGTTAAGAATTAAAATGTTTTAAATATTGTTTTTCTGGTGATTTGATAAAGAATTTATTTTTGCTTTATTGTTTTCAAATCACAAATTATTTTTTATCTTAACTGAAAAAAATTGTCTTGAAATATTTCTGTTGTTTAAGTTTTGATTCATATGCCATTTATTTATGGTTAAGTTTTAAAATTGACAAAATACAGAGGAAAAGTATTTATTTGCCGTAGAGAAAGTAACCTTTTTATCGTATGTAATTAATTCAGTTCATTCAAAATTTTGCTTTAAATCATTTTTCTTTCTGTTTTTGTTAATTAAAATTAAATCTTTTGGGGTTATTGTTACAGCGGTGAAATATCTAAAACCCAAATAATTTTTCCATACTACTAGTTCAAAGAACTCATGTCATTTTTTTATTATTTGTTTCAGTTGTTCTAATTATGTCTAATTTTTAGATTATTTTTGTTTTTATATTCCATTTTTGCAAATGTTTATTTACTAACAATTTCAATTAAGGATTGATTCATATTTCATCAGGAATAACAAAGGTTTATCGTAGTGTTTGTTTGTTTCTGTTTTTATTTGTCAGGATTTCATTCATAACTTTGATGTAAATGCGATAAAATATTTATTTTTAGATAGCTGTGTTTTACCTAATAAATTGTGTATTTTACCGAATTTTCGGATTGTCTTTCATTGTAATCTTGAAGAGACAATATTTTCAATACGTTTCGGCCGATTAGTCCTGTCAGCATTCTTCATGAGATAATATTAATATTGAATAAACTGAAAAATTCGATACACAAATTCAACCCTCACGGCAGGCTCACATTCGGTTAAACAAGAAATTATTGCTTTTAATTTTTACGTTATGAATCTTAGATTTAAGTGACAGTATATCTTTCTCTATTATTCTCATTGAAAGTAATAACTGTTATTACTAATAATATTACAATTGTTACTAAATTGTTTTAGTGTCCTTTTTACTTACTACAAAAGGATTTTTTTTTAAATTCTATTCATTGTGATCTTTTTTATCCTTAAAATTTGTTCACGTGTTCATCATTCAAGGGATAACGAATGGATGATAATTTGGTCCTCTCTCGTTCATAATAAAACCAAACCAATCTTCCTGTATAATTTTATTTAGAGATTTTAATTTGAATAGCAAACACAAACACCCCCTTGCTACAAAAATAAACTTATAAAATAAACTTTAAATTATCGCATTTATGTCCTTGTGAATTTTGAGAAATACATTTTCAGTGTAAACACTCAGTGAGTGAATCTTAATGTGTTGTGTTGTAAACTATTTTATCGTTAATCGAGAAAATTAATCTGTAAAGAACAATGCTCTAATCATTAAAATTTAATCTAACAAGAGATTTATTTAATTTTAATTAATTTAATAAATACATATTAATAAATCAAATTTATTTGTTTGATTTTGAAATACATATTATACAAGGTCTTTTATGCAGGTTAAGTGTTGTTGAATGTAAAACCAGTTAAATGCCAATTTGAAAAACTACGCAAAAATTGACTACTACTTACTTTACTACTTTTACGTATAAACCAAACTAACAGTTAATTCGTTTTTAATTGACAGATTTGAGATTTGTTACCCCATTCATTGGTTGCTAAGGTCTATGAATAATATTTGAAATAAATTAAAAAGGCAGCCAGCATTTAGTTATTTCTTAAGGATCACTATTTTCTTACTAATTTAAGCACAACAACCGTCATGAACAAACAACTAGAGCAACTCAACTTACAAGAATTGAATTGAGAGGATTTGTGGGGGTCCAAACATTTCTCATTTCAACTCAACCAATACCCCTAGTAATATTTTCAAAGTATTTTATTTCGTAAATATGTTCAATTCTAAATAAAGATGTTTCTTGTGAAAGCTGAATTTTTTTTTTTAAATACATCGATTTTAGAATTTTTAAAATGAATGCAATAGATACAAATTTATTTTTATTAACTTCAAAAAATATAAACGGATCAATTCTTAATGCACGCATTTATTTTATTTTATCTTTTGGTGGGTGGGTGGGTGCCTGTTAGTGTGCCTACTGCCTCTCATTTACAATTCTTCAGGTTTTTGTAAAACTAGCTGTTTTCAATTTAAAAAATGAAAAACAAAACATGTTAAGGCTTTCAGTCGGTCTATTCTATTCATTCATTGAGTTAAATAATCTCAACAATAAATAAAACACTTTTCAAATTACAGTTTTGTGCCCATTAAATTAAATTTGAATTAATTAGAAAGTATTTCTGATCTCTTTCGTGCTCTAATCTGCATTATGGTTAGCTTCCATTATGTTTGTTATTATTGTAAAGAAAGCAACTTTTTAAATGCGATCCAAAACAAAAGTTAAATAATAATTAATTTCTTTAAAAATTAATGTTTTAAAAACAGACTGAATTTTTTTTCTCAATTATGATGGTTTAAATTTATTTTTACAAGGCTATTCTTGTAAACCTCTAAAAAGCAACCAAAACCAGGCCAGAGCAAAATGGTTAATTCCTCAAAATTTGGCCTGGCTTAGGTAAAATTTGGTTGAGATTTAAACCGAATATTACTATTTTTTTTCTGATATTTATTTTGGTTTTGTTCTCACAATCTTCTTTTAAAATACGTAGTCTTTTTAGCATGTTTTAATAGACTCAAAATTAGTACCAAAATATTTTTTGTGAACTATGCGAAAATCGATCGACCGAAGAAGCCCAATATTCGATAAATCCTTTTCTAAAAAAAGTAACAATTTTGCTACAAAATCTAAATTTACTGAAAATAGTTTCCTCTATTTTTTAGTAAACGGATTTCTTACAGAAAAAGCATTTTCCTTATATATTTAAGGAAAATGAACATAAATGAAAAATTTAAGACAAGCAGCCACCAGAGAGTGAAGTGAGTGTGGTGCGTGGTGCGCTCTCTCCCCAGACAGCCAAAAAAGGCTATCGCTAGTTTGAGTTCAGTTAAGTCTTCTTGAAAAAGTGCTTGTTATTTTTAATTGATTTAAACTAATCTATTTTAAAAACAAACTAATTCACTTGAAATCTAGTAAATAATATAATAATGAAAACACGGTCACTATTATTGTAAAAATCACAATTAGGTTTTATTCATTATTTACATATTATTTATTTAAAATTAGTACGGCCGTCTAACACGCATTTATTTAAACTAACTTTTAGTGCGCACAAAATGTTTCATTATATTTTCTGTGTTAAGATTGATATATTTCAAAAGTAGACCATTTAGACCTACCATTGATTTAATCAAAAAATATTTTATGATATTAAAAAGGTTTTTTTATTTAGAAAACAAAACGTTGATTTTTTTTCAAAATAAAACCAAACTAGTAGTAAGTACCACCAGCAGTCACCACTACTAATAATAGAAATATTTTTTTATTCAATTCATTAAAATTTTGGTGAATTTAATTTGAACAATGCAAATTTAGGAACAATATTTTATCCACTGCTAAAATTGACAATTTTTTTTTTTCCAAGAATGATTAAATTGGGTTTTTAAACTTATACCTTTTCTCTTCACTTAATTCTCATGCCTTGGATTTTAAGTGTAATAATGTATTTAACACAACTCTAGCATCATTTTTGGTTGAATAAATCCGGAGTTAAAGAAAAATTCGTTTTAGAGTGTAACTTTGTTAAATTTCTGTATAACAAATGCTGATTAGGAAAAATAAACTTAGTTGGTTTAATAAACCAACTAAGTTTATTTTGTTGATTTCTAGATCAGACCTTATTTACCAGCAGACAAACAACTCGACAACCAGTGAACCAAACCACCTAAATCTTTTAGGTTTTGTGACTGTTCCATGTTCCAATAACTTGGACAGAAGTTTGCATATTTATCACATTAAAAATATTACACACACACCATTAAAAAGAATTTTAATTTTCCTTTTTAAATGTTTTTTCAATTCGATTTTTTCTTGTTTTCTAAAATTATAAAAGTATTTATGTGTGTGTGCATATAAACTATATTTTTATGTGATAAATATGTTAACTTCTGTCCAAATTTGAACAAACACCCTACCCTACTAACTAATTGTACAAAACAAATATTAAACTTTTTTTTACTTTTTTAAAAATTACACCTTCTTCCACAAAATTTCAAACCTTAATTGTATCAAAATGTTAATTATTAGTTTGCATTTACGAAGAATTAGGAATAATTATTATTGATCATTCCAAACTGATTTTTTTCTATTTCTTAATTGATTTGCATTAATTATTTACGCTCGTGCGCATTTAGTAAATTAAATTAAGGAATAAAGGATTATTTTTATAGGAACAATATGCTGATTTCTTTAAACATTTCCACATATTTTTTCAATGAACAAATTAGACTAGACGGTGATTCTTTTTTATTTAAATTACAAAAGCAACTTGCATAATAGAAATATTCTTGAATGGTTATTTGATTTCGCTAGGTTTCTCTTCTCTTTTATTTTGAAGCTGGAGTTTTTGGTCCAATATTGACACATTTTCTCTTACTTTCACTAAACAATGGGAAACTACAATTTAAAAAAAATTAAATTTAGTCTTTCTATCATTTAACAAAATTAGAAAGGTTGTCTTGAAAATAACAATAATGGGCCGATTTAGTTTTTTGAGTGGCTATTATTTCTGAAACAAATCCAAGTTTAAGTAAACTGATATCGATGTCTGTCATTATTGGTATTTTTTATTTACACATTTTGTTTATTCATTCAGCTAAACTAAATCTAAAATTTGTCTTAATATAAATACTTTATTTTATATTTAAAAATATTCATTCAGCTAAACTAAATCTAAAAATTGTCTTAATATAAATACTTTATTTTATATTTAAAAATATTCATTCAGCTAAACTAAATCTAAAATTAGTCTTAATATAAATACTTTATTTTATAATTAAAAATGTCCAAAAAGCATTAACGAAAGAAAGCTCATGATTAAGACTTATTTTACTAAATTTACAATTTTATTGAATTAATTGGCAGTTGTAGAGTTTTTTGTCAGTACCAAAAGCTTTTGATGGAATCCAACATTTTCTATAAATTAAACTAAACTTACATAAAAATAATTCTTATTTCAACAACCTTTATTTCCTCCTTATAACGTGAAAAGAATTAGAAAAAAAAAATAGTTATGAAAAAAAAATATTACCAGCAAAATAGTCCACAATCCGAGCTTACATAAAATAATTATTTTCCGTTGTTAATATTTGATTTAAAAGAACAAAACAAAAAAACTCCTATATTTTCTCAAAATTTGACATGAATATTTTTTATAATGTCAATTAATCTCTTTATAAAATGAAAAATTGATTCTTTCAAATATTGATTGTTTTTGTTTTGAGTGGGGGTAAAAATGATAATCATTAAAACAAAACTTTCATTATTTTAAGTTTTTTAATTGATTACTTATTAAATAATGATTTTAAAATGTTATTAATCTTAAAGCCATATTTGATGAATGTGGAAAGAAAATGGAATTTTCATCATTGTGTGGGTGGTTGTTCGTTGCCGTGGTGAGTTATTATTATTAGATTTAAAAACACAATTTTTTATACCTTATGTGGAACTTGCGCTTCCGCGACTTTTAATTAAAATGATTTGCAAGTAAAATAAAGTATGTCCTATGTTTTATTAATTTTAATTTGTTACATAAGATTTAAAAAATGCTTAAAATCTAGGACAGGCACAGACAGAACCCTTTTATGGTAAACCATTTGGACTCTGACAGACTAACTAGTTAGTAAACCGTTCTATAAGGGGACCATGGAGGGCCGAAATATCGTCCGTGTCGTATTTTCACTATTTTGCCTGGGTCGATATATCGGTCCGTTAGGGTCCAAAAGGTTAATAAAAAAAAGGGTAAAATTGTAGAATTTCTAATTTCTAATGGTGAAAGTTTCAAGAAGCACACCTGAGTCAACATAAACTAAAGAATAATACGTGACTCGATTTAACATTTATCCGTGTGGATTGAATAAAAGGTCGAGTTTAACTTTAAAATTCCGTGGAGGCTCTCGAATTCAATAGAGTATGGGGGTGGGGGTACCTCCACTGAATATTGCGAGGAAGAAGATATGAGGAAGAAAACTCGAAAAACACCAACTTGAAATTCAATATTGAAGAAACTCCTTTATACAGAGAAAAGCATTTTTTTAAACATTTAAAATTCCTTATGAAAGTAACTTGATTTGCTTTTTCTGCATTAAGAATTTTGCTGTTTTTTGGGATAAGTAAAATCGCGCAAGAAGATAAGCTCGGATTTAGTTTTTACAGTGGAATTCATGACTGAATTAAATGCAATAATTATTTAAAAGTAAAACGAAGAAACCTTAGTCCTTAATAATGTTCTTTTGGATTTCATTATCTTCTCATAAATGAACTAACCAAATATGTCCAAATAATTTCACTTGAGTCAGTCATTTTGAGTTCGTGTAAATTTTCTGTATAAATTTGTTGAAAATGGAATTAACGAAATCGGCAAGGCAATCAAAATTCGCCAGTTAAGTGAATAAACGTAAATAAATTCGCACTAAGAAATACTGATTTCATAGGAACATAATATCTGAGTCTTTTAAAAATGGAAAACTTAATATGTTGACTGTTGTCAGTATATTCTTGCATCATTTGGAATAATAAAAAATAATGCAGCTAAATATCAAATTGTTTTAAGTGATAAACCAACCTATGTAAACTCTATTCTAAATTTGAGCAACAAGCATTAATTTCCCCATTCCCTGTCTCTCTACGTTTTAACCAAATAAGGATGAGGACCTAGACAGAAGTCCGAATAATGCTTGTAAAATTTATCATACCTCAAGGATTCCGAAAAATTAGTATCTTAAAACAATTCGCTATAGTGTGTCAGACTGTCAGAGTTTAGACCCATGATGTGGTACCGGTGTCGGTGTAGTATTTTTGTATTAAAATCTTCAACCGTAAATTTTATAAAATAAAAGCCTATATATATTAGTGACTAATTTACTAAAATAATGTAACTGTTGAGTTGTACCCGACCCATTATGTGTACTTTTGCAAAATTAATTACTAAAAAAGTAAAAGTACCATCAGCCAGCGATTCCAAATAAACCTTTTTTTTAAATTAAAAAATATATATTTAAAAAAAATCATCTATAGAAAAAAGCTGTACTGAATAAACGAACTTAACTGATTTTGAAATGAATTTATTTTAAGTTTAATGAAAAAGTTATTAACGCCTCTGACTAGTTTGATGACGACACACACTGACTTATTCAAGGTTATTTAGTTGTGAATAAAGTGTTTTAAAATGTCAAACTAAAAGTTGGTTTTCACTATTCCTCAAACAAAAACATATTGCTGTTAGTCTAACGTAACAAAACATTTTGCTTAACGGGCATCATCACCATCCTTTAGTCATGTCATATTGAATGACAAATAATGACTTTCCATATTGTTCTCGTTTCAAACTGGTCAGGTGGTTTTAATACCTTTTCTAAGGGTGATTGTATTCAGCACAAAAAGTGGACGTAATGGCTAGGGTTTATGGTTTTCTTGTCCTTCGTAGAACGAAGGCTTCGTTCTACCTCCCCCGGTCGGGCCGGGCATATAACAAAACAAGTACAAGTAGATCTAAGGTTTTGTTTTTTTGTTGTTTTCTTTCTAGAAAGACATTTTTTTAAATGGCAGTGACCAGACAGACTGCAACTGCACACACACACCACACACCACCACACCAGTGAGTGCACCCACTTGCACACCAGACCACAGAGCACACACACACACCAGCATAGCGACTGCTGACTTACTGACTGACTGACTGAATTATTGATAAACATTTTTTTAAGTATTTTATAGTTTGGTTTTTGTTGTATTTTTTTAACCATTTCTAAAATTAAAAAAAAAAAGAAAGAAATATCAAGAATAACATTCGCGTTAACTATTTTTTTCTTTCATTTTTAAAAAACAGCCAGTTCTTTTTCCTATATTTCTTGTGGGGTGATAATTATGTTTTTTATGTGGCTGCTTAAAATTAAATAAAGCTTTTAAATATGATTAAAAACGAAGTTTTAACCAAAATAAATTAAGTGAAACATTCCACAAAAAAACCCCGAATTTGTTAAATGTTGGTTCTGCATTTTTTTACGTTTTTTTTTTAGCTAAAATATTTCAAACTTACAAAAAAACTTTAATTTGTTTAAAATGTTTTTGATTGTTCTTTTAACGAGCTTCTAGAAAATTTTCATTAAAGAGAAAGAAAAATCCAAATCAAATTTAGAAAAAAGATCGGAAAAAATAATATCTTTTTTTTTAAATTTTTATTTTCTAAAATAATTCCCGGAAAGTTTAGTTGCAATTTAATATTGTCATATTTTACATTACCTTCACTTTAATTACCACATAGAGAATTATCGCCCGAAAAGAAGCAGTAAAAGTTAAATCAGTGTGTAAATAAAATTACCACTTAAGTTGAATATTGTTTTCTATTGAAATTATTTAATTCTAAAATAAAATGATTATGACCCCTCACTCCTATCCAACCCTACTCACACAAAAAGATAAAATTCAGTTCTGTATGGAAAGTAGTATTTTTTAAATTAATAATTAATAAAAAACAAAAAACAAAACCGCTAGCGCACACGCACACACCACACTACATATCACCAGTCACCACAGACAGTGACAACAACCACGCATGCAATTTATATATTTCAAACAGGTTTGATGAAAAACTGATCTCAAATACTTATTTTTTCCAAATCCGTGATAAGCGTATTTTTTAGGCTTAACCCTCTAAACTCTGAAGCGCCAATATATCGGCCCTGGTCACTAGGGCAAAAAAAACGACACAGCTTGTTGACTAGTTAGTAATTTTGCTAAGTCACAGGACCCAAAGGGTTAAATTTAATTAAAATATGAAAAACTAGTCAATATAATATCCATCCCCGTTGCAGCGATTGCGGGACATATTTGGATTCATTTAAATCTGATATAAAGACGCTTATCAGAAAATTGGACAAAATAAAGAAAAAGATAAGTCAGACATATTTCGCTTCTTTTTAAACCTGTTTAAATGAAAAAATAGTGCCTAAATGTACATAAAAAATTACGGTGGACTGCTTATGTCAGTCACATAAGTAGACTAGAGTGGGTTTGATTTTTGTTTAGTTTGTTCCCAAATGCGTACACAAACACAATACACACCTATCCATACCTTTGTAAATAGGTGTATATAAATTTTCAGTGCACCTGTTAAAATTTCTCATTACCCTTTTCACACTTTTGTAGTTTTCAAAAACCTAGAAAAAAAGTTTGGTTTTAAGCTATTTAATTAAAGTAGGTTCCCGCTTGCTTTAAAGTGGGAGCCCTAAAGAAGAAAAGTAAATAAACAAAGAATGCATCAATTTTCAAACTTAGTAAAAAGGAGCCTCCTTTTAATTTTATAATTGGACCCGAAAAATTGAAAAAATAAAAACCAAAAAACCAGGTATCTGTATTTTTTTTTAATGTAGATTCAAGTTCTTATGAATTTCAAAAGATCAGAAAACTTAAATATAAAAAATCACGAAATATTTCGAATGTATATTGCTATATTTGTGTTCACTCGCCAAACTAATTTAAAAAAAAAAATCCGTCCAAGATCCGTTAAAACCCATTTAAAAAAAAATTACAACTAAGCCTCGACCAATACCATCGAAAATGGATAGATTTCCTACCTACTGTCCTGTTAACTGAAGAAGAATAGCAATAGCTACTCGAAACATTTCGCTGTTTTTGATAAATGTAATTATTCAGTGAAATTTCATAATTAATTTCCTAGGGGAAAAAAGACAAAACAATGGATTTATTTCACACAGAAATTATATTTATTTCCTAGCTTACTCAGGCAGAGGAAATATTTCTAGACTGAATTACCTCCCTTTAACCGCTATTGGCAAAATTTAAGAAATTTTTTTATTTTAAAATAACGGGAAATTTAGTTTGGGGTAAACTTGAACTGGAACCTCCAAAATAATCTGAAATATTTTTCAAATTATGATTTTTAAAGTAGATTATTAAGAGAAGTTACGATCTACAATTTTTGATGTTATAAACAATGTAAATGTCTTGATTATCGCCTTCCTTATTCCTTTCTTCCACTTTTTAACGACGTCCGACAGGACTAAGTATTTTTTTCAGAAAAATAAATCAACAGAAATAAGAGATTTAGCATTATTTTCCCTCAACGCCAAATTAACAAAAGCCCATATATAAGTAAAAAACAAAAACAAAAAACAAATTAAATCTGTTTATTGTGGTCTTATAATAAAAATTCACTTGTTCAATTTAAAGAAAATACGCTGGTTTTTTTTTTTGTTCAATTCCTAAGTTTTCAAATGATCAGTAGTGTTTTGTTTTTATTTGACTAACAATGTTTAGTCACTAACATTAAAAAAAAGCTGAATTTTCTGTTACCTTTCTTTTTGCCCTAACCTTTTTTCTTTCTTAGTTTGGACCCTTTTTCCAAGATATTTTTATTTTCCAAATTTATTAAAATATTAATTGTGAAAAAGTAAAAATATATATGTCAAATTCATTATTGAAATTATTACATTAAAAAGACTTATTCTGTTGAGTTCCGTCTGCAATTAATCACGGTAAATTTATTCCTCCGTACTTAATAAAACTAACGTTTACCAAAAATGATTGTTCTCGGCATTAAAATGGTTGATATGCTGTTAAACTCAAACGTATACTTAGTTTCCTCTTTAAAAAAAAAATTGTACAGTTTATGAGTACGACGATTTAACATTTAAACAATTTAGGTATCCTTGAATTCACTTAAATTGGTGTTGGTTGTTGTATTATCCCCTACCCCCCCTCCTAAGAAGAAGCAAATATGTTTTAATTGAAATTATCTCAAGTGTTTTATATTTGATTTTTGGAAATAAGCACGTCTCTATTAATTTAAACTATGGGTATTTAATTTTATTTTTCATTTTTTTTTTTTTACTAATGATTTAAAAATTTTAATTTATGTTTAAGAATTTCCTGGGCAAATTGGCGTTTATTGCTTTTTATAAATAGTATTTATCCGTGGTAATAAAAGTATATTTATTATTAACGAAAACTGAAAGTTAACTTCGACTGAAGAATTGAAATATAATCTAAATATCAAATTTGATTATTTTGAGAAATATAAAATCGATTTTTCGGCCAGTCGGACGGGACACTGTCTGTAGTCTTTTTGGGTACAGACAGCTTGCTTGCCCTTGGCCGACTTGAAGTAGTGTTTTCACTGTTTTAGTGTTGATTTTAATTCAACGGAGTCTAGTGTATTGGCCGAAAAACGAGGAAGAGGACATGGATTGAAACACACACACATATATATATATATATATATATATATATAAATAAATCTTG